>JAVIWB010005235.1:0-69416 GCA_031893035.1 Dermolepida albohirtum
GGAGCAGACAAAGAATCCCACCATTAAGTCTGAGTGATGTAAATTTCAATTCAAGAGAACAATAAACAGCAATAAAGTAGAAACCTGGATGGTATACATACACATAAAGTGACGCAAACACTTTACAAGAAAGCAACCAACAAATGGATGAGAAACGGAAATATTTACGCCGAAACTGAAGGTTCCGTGATTGCAATATAAGATAAAGTTGTGAAATCCAGAAACTATAGTAATTAGTCTGTCACTAGCGTGACGGAATAAATTCATTAGGAGCAGACAGAAAAATCCCACCATTAAATCTGAGTGATGTAAATTTCAATTCAAAAGAACAATAAACAGCAATAAAGTAGAAACCTGGATGGTATACACACACAAAGTGACACAAACACTTGACAAGAAATCAACCAACAAATGGATGAAAAACGGAAATATTTACGCCGAAACTGTACACGTTCGCAATGTCTCAGGTTTTATTTTAGACCATGCCTCTTGCAGGTTCTTCCACATATTAACAGAAGATCTGGGGGCCGATTTTCTCACCTCTCGGTTAAGTTCTTCCCACAGTAAGTCGATGGGATTTAAATCGGGACTCTGGGGAGGCCACGCCATAACTTCTATGGTTCCCTCGTTCTCCAATTTCTGCAAATATTCCCGACATAGTTTGGAAGTGTGTTCCGGGTCATTATCTTGTTGGAAGATAAAATTCTGACCCGAAATTTTAATTCCAGAGGAGACTGCGTTTTCCTCTAATATGCGCTTATACTGTTCTTTTTTTAGTAAAGCTTCGATTTTTACGAGATCGCCCACATTTGATCCAGAAAAGCAACCCCATATCATCACTGAACCTCCACCGTGCTTAAAAGAAGGGGCTATGCATTCTTCCCGGGCACGCTTACCCACAGACCTCCCAGAATATGGAAAAGGAACTTTCACTAATATAAAAAATGCACTTTATAAACATGTAAACAACCCTAGAACATAATTTTTGTCCATGAGAAACAACACCCTTCGCAAAACACTATTAAAAGCAGACAACAAAATCACATCATTAAATCCCAATATTATAAATTTCAATCCAGAAGAATATATAAAAGCCGACAATAAAATAGAAATCTGGAAAACAAAAGAATACATTGGAACACATCGTCACCAAATAATGCAAACACATATTAACAAAAGGTAACCAACGAATGGATAAAATTTCTAAATACTTACGCAGAAAGTGAAGTTTTCATGATTTCTATATAAGACCGTGTTGTGAAAACCAGAAACTGTAGTAAATATATCATAAAGCAAAACGACATGGTAGACATATGTAGACAATGTCACAAAACATCAGAACACAATTGAATATATCACAGGCGCATGTACAAACTTAGCACAAGTACAATATACAACTTAATCAAAAAAGGCAAAGGACTCCTTGCCATTTTCTTACTCTGAGTATGTATTTCGACAACTAAGTGATCATCATCAGCTGATTATTAATCCACCGATTGCCTTTTTTTATTAATTCAATTAACCACAGCCTCCAGTAGCATTTACCTTCAATATATAGCATGATATGACAATATCTGTAAAATGATAGAGATCTTGTTAAAAAATACAAATTAGTAAATACAAAAGTGATTCATGGCACAAATATGAACCATAAACACTTTAAGAAAATTAATTAAAATTATGAGAGAAGCATTTTCGCGTATCACATAATAGCCCAAACGTTATACTAACTCATAAAAGTACTAAAAAGGGATATTTAATTGACGTTTTTATACCTGACACCATAACCATTAGCATAAACATACAGAGAAATGCAATAAATATAGCCCTCTAGCAGATGAGATACAATCACTATGGCATCAGAAGCAGGTCAAAATTATATCAATTATAATTTCTACAACTGAAATATTTCCTAAAGCATGGCATGCAATGGCTGACTAATCTAAGAAACATCATTTAACAAATAGAATTGATTCCTCATTTTTACTCGCAGAGGTAAATTTTTTGGTACGAATTTATGTCACTAGATGATCAGCTAGCTTCTCAGTTCCTAATGTTAAAACGAATGTACTAGCAACGGCTCCAAGAACGCAAACAATATTAACTAAGATTCCCTTACTTAATGCAATCCCTTCTCTTCCTTTCATTATATACGAGGGAGCGTTTTTATATTCGCAGAATGGGGGACAGGGGGTGGAAATAAAAAAACCAAATTATTTTTCTTTTTCAATATATTCACCTGCAAGACGGATACATTTTTCACATCTTTCAATTAATTTATTTATACCCTCATAAAAAAATGATTTCTCTTTATCTGCAAAATACGCCGAAACTGCCTCCTTGACTTCATCATCGGCAGTAAATTTTTTACCCCGCAGCTCTTTTTTCATTTTCGGAAACAGGTAATAATCACTCGGGGCCAGGTCTGGGATGTAGGGTTGGTGATTCACAATTTCGAAGCCCACCTTATGCAGGGCAGCTAACGCAACGCGGCTCTTGTGAACGGGCGCGTTGTCGTGCAAAAGCAGAACACCTTTTGTCAATTTTCCCCGTCTTTTCTCTTTAATGGCTTCTTTTAGTCGCTCTAATATTGAAGCGTAATATTCTCCGGTTATAGAAACACCTTTATCTTTATAATCAATCAACAATATTCCTTCCGAGTCCCAAAATACCGTTGCCATGAGTTTCCCAGCTGATTGTGACACTTTAAATTTCTTGGGAGGTGCTGTGCCCTTTTTATGCCACTACACGGAGTCTTGTTTGGACTCAGGTTCATAATGATGAACCCAAGTTTCGTCTCCAGTAACAATTCCACTCAATACACCATCCTTGTCTTCATTACAGAGGTCCAAAAATGCACGCGAACACTCTACGCGCTGTTGTTTTTGCGGCGGCGTGAGCATTCTCGGCACCCATCTTGCGCTGACCTTAGACATGCCGAGATGATCGTGTAGGATTTTAAAAATTGTTGTATCGGATACTCCAACCATTTCTGCGAGTTGTTTCTTCTTTAGTCGAGCATCTTCGAGTACAATTTGTTCAACTTTTTGGATAAGTGCTGGCGTGGTCACCTCAATGCTCCTGCCCGGCCTCGGGTCGTCTTCAAGGGATTCCCTTCCTTGTTTAAATAAACTATGCCACTTGTACACCATGGTTTTTCCTGGACAAGAGTCGCCGTAAACCAATGACATCTCCTTCATTATGGTCGCGACTAATTTTCCTTGCCTGGTAAGGAACTTTATAACGGCACGATATTCGATTTTTTCCATATTTCACTTTTCACTCCTGATTATGTTACTTGGTTGACGATAGCTCAAAGACTAACTGTCTAATAACAATGAAACTTCGTATTTATACTAATCATGAGTCGCTGCACAGGCCATGCCCCCAATGCGCCTACTCACCCCTCTACAACCCGCTCATTCCGCGAATATAAGAACGCTCCCTCGTATATATATATATATATATATATATATATATATATATATATATAGTACCGTGCAAGAGAAAGAAGCATCTTCTTGAATTTTACAAGAAACTATTATAAAAATATAAGTAATAATCTTACACATGTTGAAATTTTGTTTAATGTATAAAAACTAACATATATCGATATTTAAACATAAACAACTTAAATTTTCAATATTTCGTGTGACCACCTTTATTGTTTATAGTATCCTGCATTCTTCTTGGTAGGCTTTCCATTAATGAATTAATGAAATTTTCAGAAATATTGCACCACTCTTCCTGTAGTATGTTCTACAGTACATTTTTATTCTTTGGCTCTCTTTCACACCTTTTTCTGTCAAGATAATCCCACATGCTCTATAATATTTAAGTCAGGACTTTGAGTTGGCCATATCATAGTCTGCAATGCCCCATTTGCTCCCTGCTGTGTTAAATAAGTTTTCACTAGTTTTGAGGTATGCTTGGGATCATTATCTTGCAAAAAATGAAATTATTGGCAATAAGTCGCTGCCCTGATGATATGGCATGTTCTACTAATTGTGTTCTTCTGTATTTCTCGCCAGTTAATTTACCCCCTATTTTTACAATTTCACCCACACCTGCTGCCGAAATACAACCCAAAACTTGGATATTGCTTCCTCCATATTTTTTGGTAGTTTGTAAACATGGCTCCAATAACGATTCACCAGGGCGTCGTCTAACATATTGACGATTTCGAACTTGTTTTGCGCCAACTTTCTTACTATTTGTTGAGGAACTAACTTTTAAAAACTGTGCATCAGTTTTACTGAGCTTTTTTGGACGTCTATTCTTTGGTCTATCACTTACACTGCCGGTTTCAGTCATTCTTTGCTGCACAGCATACCGGGAACATTTCACTATCATTGATATTTTCACTTGACTATAACCCTCTGGATGTAAAACAATAATTTTATTTCTGTCTTGAAATTTTATTCCAGAGCATTGTGGCGCAATAAAATTTATTACTTTAATCCTCTTATCAGGCGATCGATCTCACTCAATGATGTTATAAATTTGGAAATTTCCAGTGATTATATTTCTACCCATAAGTGAATCGTTCGTGGAAAGATTTATTTAATATTATAAATTAAATTAAGCCAATAATTATTAGTGAAAAGTTTTAGTAAATAAGTTTCAGAAAATATTGTTAGGTGCTTCTCTCTTTTCCTCAGCACTGTACATTACATACACACATTATTTTCATAAAAAAAAACAACCTATTGCATTAACTAAAGGGATCTAAATTAATATTGTTTGCGTTCTTATGTTAATTATATGAGTAACTGCAATCTTTGCGAATACATTCAATTGTTTGTTGTTTAATTATCCTCCAGGTGGACGTGTATATCTGTTGAATAATAAAGAACATTATTATTATTATTACTTTTTTGTTTTTTATAAAAAACTTTATTTTTCGTATAATGCAAATATTTAAGTTTATGTTGGTGCTTGTATAAGAAATGTTATTTCTCTTGTAACGTGCAGTATTACGGATTAAACTTTAAATCTGTTTTATTCTACAATAACCGAACATTTCTTTCAATCGGACAATATTTTGTCCGTTTGTAGAAGGTTTCACTGAAATTCATAAGGTTTTATTTTACTTCCTGTAATATTGTGTCCGACTTATCAAATGCTCATTATATAATTAGCAAAATGCGTGCTTGTAGTATATCTTCTATTTATCAATTATATTCTGGTAAATAGATCAAATAAAACCCGAGAATTTTCGAGCGTTATTAGTTTCAGGTCAACAATTATATTCATTTAAACTGGTACGCTTAACAAAAGACGGAAATTGCATACTGAATATAAAAACCGGAAAAAAATAAAATCATTGTAATAGCTTCTGCATTAATTAAGATGTTTTTGTTTACTTACCTATTTTCAACGTTTCGAAAGGTCATTGTTTATTAACTATTTGTATTCAACTCTCGTTTTGCTAAAGAACCCCGTACTTTGCTGTTTCGAATAGAATGGTGAAAAATAGAAGATGTTCGAAGATTAACGTTAAATTCGCAGCATTTTATGAATATTGTAATTACTGCATATCTGATGTGGAATGCTATTGTATTTTAAACACTATAAATTAACAAACATTACAAGAAGAGTTTTAATAAAATTATCATACGCGTCCTTGGACTTAGCCTTGAACCTCTTGACAAACAATAGAATGAGGTAAATAGCTTCATGTACCATGAACTTGCATTGTATTAATACAAAAGTTTGTCAAAGGAGATAAATTTCAATTACAAATATATATGCATAATGGGTGTAAGTTTATACATATACGTACAGCTTGGAGCATTGAAAAGAAATAATAAAATATTTAATTTTGACTTCTTCATGTATATTAATAAAGCCACTAGCTTTGTTTATAATGACCGTGACCTACTTTCAATTAATTCATTACACGCACGTGTATTTTTTTAAATTTTAGGAAACCCAGATTACTTTGTACTTTAATACATATTCATTTCTTCGACAGAATTTTTTAATATCTGGTAAACAAAAAGATATATCGACGGTAGAAATAAGTGAACTACAATCAAACCATTTTAAATTGGCAAACGAAAGATATGCGAACTAACGGCTTCCTCTTAACCGCGCGCTTCCTTGGTCCATTATTTCAGCTGGTACAGTCCGATTAAATTTTTATTTTCGCCGTTATTTTATTTCTTCTATTATTACTTTTTCGATGCCTAATTATACTTTATTTTACTTTCTTATTTTCTTTTTTTAATTGTAGAAAAATATTCAGGAATATTTAAAGTGAGTATCTACATAACCTATATTTCAAATATTATTAAACAGAAAATATGCAACAAATACAATTATTTATGTGTATAAAAAAACTCTATGGTGCTAAATACTGTCGCGCCCCTCTACACGCCAATGTAGATAATAAATCATCAAACATTTTTTTGCTTACCTTATAAAATCCTTAGTTAATTCTAGGGCTGAGACTAACCACTATAAGTAGGAGGGTTAGGGAATGTTCTATTATAAATATATTATAGAGGGCGACATAATATCAAATCCTCTAAAAGTTGTGCCAATACTAAAACATGTGGATACTAAATAAGGGCTATTAGGAAGTTTCGGTTA
This sequence comes from Dermolepida albohirtum, assembly GCA_031893035.1. Lineage (NCBI taxonomy): Eukaryota > Metazoa > Arthropoda > Insecta > Coleoptera > Scarabaeidae > Dermolepida > Dermolepida albohirtum. The sequence goes on from JAVIWB010005235.1 coordinate 6,598, forward strand.
ACCCGAAAGCCACAATTGCAGTTACAAATAAGAAAGAAGAACTGTACAGCATAACAATTTAACGATTTATTTGGATTACTAAAAGCAATAACTGAAATATCAATCGCAACGACGTGATTTGAAATTAAATGCTAAGATATGTCAAATTAGATTTTCGCTTAATTAAAGAAGAGAAAAACAGAACAACTTCAATAACTATAACAACAAAAAATTTGTATATGCAGTGAATACATTAAGATAACGAAATTTACATGCATGCCATTGAATACGTACTCAGGTCTCAATAAATTCGTTTGCATAGTTATAAAATATTACACAAGTGCTACATAATAAGCACATTCGAAATGTTCAGATAGTATACTGACAAATTATGTGCGATAGAATAATGATTTTATATTAAGGAGCCAATAGAAAGAACAATAAACAAAATGAATGTCTATAAATTGAAGAATTAAAAAACTAGGTAATTACCCAACAATTACCATACAACTACTGACTGTATTTGTATAGATTGAATAATTAAAACAGCTGTCTAATTAGGAAATAATTACGTCCAGATTATTGAATATATATATATATATATATATATATATATATGTATATACTGGTAATACTAGATTCTCGGGCACTCCGGGATGTTGGACAGAAATTCTCGAAAAAATAAACGTCTAGACGTTTCGATGACATCTCAATCATCTTCTTCAGGAGTTGTTTCGTAGTGAAACGTCAACCTGAAACTAGCTGCGACTGCTCCTCCTCACGCTTTATATACTGGCTCATCCTAACTCTTCGGGTTACATCGGTTTTTGGCCGAGGAGCCAGTATATAAAGCAACGGGAGGAGCAGTCACAGCAGGTTTCAGGTTGATGCTTCACTACGAAACAACTCCTGGAGAAGATGATTGATATGTCATCGAAACATCGAGACGCCGATTCTTTCTATCCAACATGACGGAGGGCCCGAGAATCTAATATTACCTATACTTACAACCGCGAGAATCTTCGTTCAAACATGTACATATACATATACATATGTATATATATTGAACAATGATTGCAGCTGTTTAATAAGTAAATAACTGCGTTAAAGTTATGATACCGTCTCTAATTGGCAGTCGCTTAACTCCCGGCGATTTGACAGACGTCAAATAACCCTCGCCTAACTTAAGTAAAAGATTCGAGGTTGGGATACAATACCCTTCTCTAGTAGGATGTCTGCTTCACAATTTAATCGCATAACTTTCCCTTGTCTTGAAAAACGTGTGTCGATCATGACAAAAGGAACTTACGCCACACGCAACGACCCTAAACGCAATTTAAAAGAAGAGGAGAAAAACAATTAGTCAAATAAAGTACAGTGATTGGTATCTCATACCTTGAGTTGTAAAGGGGGTCAATTAATGAAATTAATCTTTTTTCGTGCAAATTAAAAGAAACAAATCCAAGACGGACGTCCTGTTTTACGAGTTCGTGTAATTATCGACTGTTTCTACAACAACTATATTACGAGTCGATAAATTCAATCGATTGATATTTATTTTCCAATATCCGATCATAAAAAATCCCTTTTTTTAAGAACAATGCTTAATCTAACATGCAATTCGAATTTTAATTTTGAAGGGCTAACTTAACTATCGAAAAAGGCACAGTTTCCACTGCATTTAAGACTGTCGAATGAAGAAAAGGAAACAAAATAAAAAGTAATAAATTACGAGCTCATTTTTGTTACAAGTAGTTACTAAAAGACTTAGAATAACTTAATATTTAAGCAAGTATAAAACAGTAAACTAACCTGGATAAGCCGAGAAGCCAGTAAGGAAGAAACCTATAATTCCTTTAATACTACTTATAACAACGTTATGTTAAATATATTAGATGGCAGTAGTAATAACACAAGAGAATAAGAATAATAATTCCAATTAAACTGAAATAATTATAAAAAGCAATGACCGAGATTAAGAAAATTTGTGAAGACGGGGTCATAATAAAATAATTCCAGTAACATGCAAATTACGAAATCAAAGATACAAATAAATCCGTTGAAAATATAAAAATTGTCTAATTGTATTATTCCCAAAATTACAATACTGATACAGCGATATACACAAAATATGACCAAAGGTTACTTCGAAATGACAAGGTACCACATAGCTTTTCTCATTTTCCCACAAGTCAACACGATAAACAGTATAACCGTCTGGATAGCAAAATCTACACCAATAAAAATAGCAAAATCTTAAAGTTAATACTAGCAACGAAAAAGCTCAAGAACTAAAATATCTTAACAAAACAGGGGTAAACTAAATCGAAAATCAAAATACGGGAAATTGCATGTCGTGGTTGACCTAGTTAAACAGAAGCAGTCAAAGCTGAAAAAAAAACCAAATACAAGTGAAATCTATCCGCACCCACAACAAACAAAATACTTCGCCAAATTAGATATATTCAAACAGAAACAAATTCTATAACATCTGCCAAAAAGTCAAATCCACGATAATCATAAATCACAATAAGTATGTCGAAACGACATGTAACCTAAACCAAAGCGTAATTGCAAATTCCCAACAACTACTACAAAACCCTAAATCCGAAGCAATAAAACGCTACTTCGATCGATACCTCTGGTAATGTTTCTTACAATTATATAAAACAAAACTGTATTTTAAATAACGGTGTTGCGATACTGATTATTAAAAACAAACCGATTTCACATCAAATCACTTTAATATGACTAAATCAATAACATGTATTATAATTTGCAGCAGAACAGTTATAAGTTACAAATTGTAGAACTGGTAGAAATAGTTTATTTATAGCAACTACAAAGGATGACTAAAAGAAACTGTCATTGTCTATTAAAGAATGAGTAACATATATGAAAATACTAGTGATTTTTTAATAGAGTTGGCACCCATAAAAGTAAATACATCATATAAAGTAATTTTCTAGAACAATATCAATGATTCATTTAGATAAAGTTAAATTTTAGTAGCTTGTGTTTTTACGAATGAATGCATATATTTCACATATTTTTCCATATGATTTTAACAATTGATTTAATGCAAATTTTTTGTAACAATGTTTACCTTTTGTTTAAAATATCTGCACAAGATTTTTAGATGTATTTCATTCTTAGGAAACTTTAAGCGCAAACATTTAGTTTTCTTTGTTCTAGTTGATTGTCCATTCTTTCCTTCTTTCGCTTCGTGGTAGTACTGCTAAGAGAATAATTAATAAATAGTAAAGCAACAAGTTGTTTTTGTGCATATCTTTTTATCTTCGATCTATTTTAGAAAGCGACTGTTGCAAAAAAAAGATACAATCTAAGTTTCAAGTTTTGCTCGATATTTTTAGGTAAGCCGTAATGATATCAAACTGGAAAGAGCTCTTGTATATTTCATTCAATAAGTAATTTCAAAATACGGAAACAAGATTGAAAAAAATTGTTTCTTCTAGGCTTCCTGGCTGAAACCGTTTCTAGTAGTGAGAAATAAATCATCTACAACAGCGTAGAGCGAAAACAATCGTGGGGTGATTCCAGTTAATCGCCGTCAACCACACCCGAAAACCAATATTCATGAACAGAAGTTACGCCCTGTTGCTGTTAGGATTGGAAGGGCATTGTTTATTATGAGTTGTTTCGGCGTAACCAAACAATAAACTAAAAAGTATTGCAATCAGCTGGACAATTTAAAGGAAACGATTTAACTGAAACGTCCAGAATTAGCCAATGGTAAAGAATAACGCTAGAACACGCGTATTTTTAGTCACCCGACAAAAATTATTAAAGTTTGTTTGGGATGTCTTGTCTCGTCCACCGTATAGTCCTGATTTGATACCATTAGACTACCATTTGTGCCGCTCTTTACATGATTCGTTGAACGAAAAATGAATCAATTCTTTAGAAGATTGCAAACGGCACCTGGAGGAGTTTTTAGATCTAAGCCCGGGATTTTCTATATTCTATAAGAGTGAGATAATAAAACTTCCAGAAAGATGGCGAACCATTATTAAATAAAATGGAGAATATAATGGGCGTCCCAAAATTAACGCAAGATTTGAATTTGTCGCCATTTGTGCAGTAAAGTGTTGGCAACCCTTAAAAAAACAATTCGACAGCTGACAGTTTAGGGTTAGTAAAAATGGAACGTTACACGATAGAAGAATGTGTCTTCATTATTGAACAATATTTCAAAAGTATCGAAAGCTTGGCGGCTGCAGTTCGAAAATTTCATACAAAATATGGTCGGAATAGTGTTTTAACTTCGTCAACCGTGAAGAGTTTAATTGAAAAATTCCGGGAGACTGGATCCGTTGGAGATGCCAAACACACTGGTCGTCCAAAAACAAGCCGTTCAAAAGTCAATATCGAAGCAGTGCGTGAGAGTGGCGATGACAATCCTGAAACCTCAATTCGATGCCGTGGACAAATTGCTTCTTGAGAAGCTCTCTACAGCGTATACTCACTAAAGATCTGTGTCCCCATGCTTACAAAATTCAATTAACACAACAACTGAAGCCTAATGTCCATGCACAGCGAAGAGAGTTCGTTGAATGGATTATTGAACATCAACAATGGATGCTGATTTTTCGAGCAAAATCATCCTAAGTGTTGAAGCACATTTTCACCTTGATGGTTTTGTTAATCGCCAAAATTGCTACTTTTGGGGTTCTGAGAACCCACATGTGATTGTCGAAAAACAAATGCATCCACAACGTATCACTATTTGGTGTAGATTTTGGGCCGGAGGCATAATTGGACAATACTTTTTTGAAAATGAGGCTGATCAAGCAGTGACTGTTACTGGTACTAGATATCGCGACATGATAACACAGTTTTTTCTGCCGAAATTGGATAATATTGATGTGGCCAATATGTGGTTTCAACAAGACGGTGCCACATGCCATACAGCCCTTGAAACAATTCAATTACTGCGTGAGACATTTCCAGGTCGTGTACTCTCTCGTTTCGGTGATCAGAATTGGCCCCCCTAGATCGCGTGATTTAACACCATTAGATTTCTTTTTATGGGGTTATTTGAAATCACGGGTCTATGTCAACAAGCCCACAACCACTTATGCATTAAAGGAAGAGATTCAACGCTGCATCAACGAAATTCAACCACATTTATGCATAATGGTCACGGAAAATTTCGATAAACGTTTGCCATTTGCCCGATGTGTTATTCCATAAATAACCCTATCCTCTGTACTTTATGATTCAATAAAGAAATAACAATCAAAAGACTAAAAACTGTGTTTTCTATTTAATTCAAATCTTGCGTTAATTTTGGTACAGCCTTTATAATTTAGTAAACCAAATTATTATTATAGAAATTTTTACTTTCAATCTACCTTAAAAATCGGCGGAGACTTTCCGAACAACTCGACAGAAACTTGTTATAAAAAATTGACTACATTGTTCAATATTATATGAATTGTATTATTGATAGATTTTTTAAATAGATCTAACAACTGAATAAATCACAGGATTATAAGTCAAAGACATATGGATTGAAGACTTGGTGTGAATTCCACAGTAAAATGGCAATTCTAAGGCCTGTGTTGCCTATCTCGGTACACAAATTCTCGTAATCGGAGACATCATTACAATTTACATGTAGTAAATTTTAATGGAGGCTGTGGTGAATTGAACTAATGGGGTATTTTGTAATATTCGTGCAATAATTTATAACTATATATATATATATATATATATATATACGACCGAAGGTTCTCGCGGTTGTAAGTATGAGTAATATAAGATTCTCGGGCTCTCCGCGATGTTGGGCAGAAGTTCTCGAAAGTACCAACGTCTCGACGTTTCGATGACATCTCAATCATCTTCTTCAGGAGTTGTTTCGTAATGAAGCATCAACCTGAAACTGGCTGTGACTGCTTCTCCCGCTGCTTTATATACTGGCGTTTTTATTGCGTTCTTTTCCAGAACGCAATAAAAGCTCATTAAAATCCCATTACGCCGAAACCAAAACCGATATAACCCGAAGAGTTACGAGGAACTAGTATATAATGTAGCGGGAAAAGCAGTCATAGCCAGTTTCAGGTGACCAGAACGCAATAAAAACTCATTAAAATCCCATTATACCGGAACCAAAACCGATGTAACCCGAAGAGTTACGAGGAGCCAGTATATAATAAGTAAAGTATATAATAAATATAATTTTTTTTAATAAACTCCGATATTTCAACCTTCGTACTGTTCCAATTTGGTAGCTTCTTCACCTGTCGTGAACGGTATGAAACATTGTCCATGACAATGACACTTCTTTCGGGTAATACTGGTAGGAGATTTTTCTGAAACCACTCTTCAAATAATGGTGCTGCCATGTTTTTCATGTTTTTTGCCAGCTTCCAGAACCACCATGTAAAATAATAATTCTTTTTACTTTAGAAAGGGGTACATCTATTAAGCATGCGCGTGAATCATCAAACCAACTTTTTTAAGGTATCATGAGTGTTATATCAATTTTTGTCAACGTAACAAATCAACAGCCCTTCATCTCGGAATTTTTTCATGCCGATTAAATATTCTTAAGGTAATTTGTATCCTCGGTAATTCCATTATAGCACATCGTTTGTCTATTGTCCCAAATCGGAAACCATTTTGTTTTAATGTTGTTATTCTAGAGGCTCCTATTTCGGCGTTTTCTTTAATTTTTTTGTAAGCTATTTCATGTGGCAACTTCACCCTGCTTGTAACGGGTGGGCCATTTAAAAGTTTAAATTTAAAAATGCAATAAAATAAAAACGGTTTGAAATTTTGCCAAATTTATTTTTTTGTTGTGAAGTACAATTGTTCCGGTTAGAGATGGAATATTATTTCATTCATATGGCTGCCGCGGCTGGCCTCACGGTACCCCATTCGATCGGACCAATTTTCGAGCACTTTTTCGAGTGTATGGGGTCGTATCTCGGCAATGGTATCACGAATGCTGATCTTCAAATGCTCAATTGTCTCTGGTTGGTCGGCATAACACTTATCTTTAACGGTGCCCCACAAAAAATAGTCCAACGGTGTCAAATCGCAGCTTCTTGGCGGCCAATTGACATCACCATTTCGGCTAATTAAACGGCCATCAAACGTTTGACGCAATAGATCGATTGTGGCATGAGATGTGTGGCAAGTTGCACCATCCTGTTGAAACCAAATATTGTTCACAACAATACCATGAAGAACGGGCACAAAAAAAATCGGTTATGATGGTGCGATAGGTGTCTCCATTGACTGTAATGGTTGCGCCGTCCTCATTTTCAAAGAAATATGGGCCAATGATGCCTCCGCTCCACAAGCCTCACTAAACAGTCACCCGTAATGAGTGCATTGGCTTCTGTAAGACCACGTGTGGGTTTTCTGATTCCCAAATATGGCAATTTTGCTTGTTAACGTACCCACCAAGATGAAAATGAGCTTCATCCGAAGAGATGATTTTTTTGGTAAAATCGACATCATCGAGCAATTTCTCGTTGGCCATCTAGCGAAGCGAAAACGAAGCGGATGGTCATGCGGCTTCAACTCTTAAACCAATTGAATTTTGTAAGGCGTCATACCGAAATCTTTTCGCAAAATTCGACGTAAACTGGTGCGTGAAATGTTCAATTCTTGAGAACGATGACGAGTTGATGTTGATGGATTTTCACGCACACTCTCAGCCACAGCTTCGATATTTTCGGGTGTACGCACTGTACGAGTACGCTCACGTCTTGGCGCATCAACAATGAACCCAGTTTTACGAACTTTAGCAATAAACTTGCGTTGGTCCTTCTCTGCGACCAAATTTTGTACGACAATTTCGTGCAATTTCCGACCAATTGTCTTTGTCTTGGAAATAAATTTCCAATAAATCCCAACGCTGCTCAAGCGTAAATCGATTCATTTCGTTCAATGGAGATAATATACTGAATTTTGTGACAGAATAGAATGACATAAGTATTGCTAGATTTGAAATAACCGGTGGTTCAAATTTAAACCGATAGATGGCCCACCCGTTACATACCATATACTGTTCGTCGAATGATATCGACGACTCAACTTGGTACTTTCCTTATGAATCCATTATCACTTCTAATTGCCCTTTCCGTAATACCACGCTTCACTATATCATAAAATGTGCAATTAACTTCGACTCCATAATGGCATTTTCTGTAACTTTTGCGTTCTCTTCTTATAAATTATTATACACATTTAGTGTTTGCTTAGCTTGAACTACTAGATGGATCTTTTAAGCGCCACTATTTATATTGTCCGTCACCAAGTCACAGTTATCGTTATTTATTTCATATTGCTCATCTTCCATGTCTGCGCTCCAAGGTCTCCACATTTCCTTATAATAAAATACATGCTTTTTCAACTTACAATTTAAATTTTGTTACTAACGAAAACTTCAATGGACTGTATTACTTAAATGTAAATTTTACTCTTAGAACTAATATACATAAATAAGCAAATCAAGTTCGCCTACTTAGACACAATTTATAATACCACTCCGCTTATTAAGGTAAGGAACAGTTCACATCGTAGATGCCCTCACCGCAGGGGGTGCTATAAAAGTACTTATCTGCTAGTCAGTGAAATTAAAATATCTTGAATCGAGCTAAGCTTAAAGTAGGTAAACTAAGTTGTCATCATGAGTAGATAATTAGACAGAATAAATTCAAATATAAATCACTATTTTGATATTAAATATTACAATTAAATTATATAGTAAGTATTTACTTGCTCCTATATTCTTTTCTTTTTCTTACCGACTGTCATATTACATCTAATTTAAAATATTTGTTACCATTTTAAAAGTTATGGGTTTTTATTTTATATTATTTAAAAATTAATTTTTAAAACATTTTATAAATTAGGATTGACAAATTAACTATTGGGTTGGCAAATAAGTACTTTCGGTTTTTACTGATAGAGAGCGTTGCTTTATTTTTTGTATAACGTATGTTAGTGCTGTACTTTACCGTTTATCGCGTGATACTAGTCACATTGACGTAACTTCAGAAGCAAGTAGTGCGTGATTTTTATTAAAGCTATTAGTTGTGGGTTAATTTTAAATGGAGTGCAGAAACGAACATTTTCGACATATTTTACTATTTTATTTCCGTAAAGGAAAGAAAGCTGCTGCGGCTCACAAAAAGATATGTGAAGTTTATGGTGCTAATTGCTTAACAGAGCGCACGTGTCAGAATTGGTATAAAAAATTCCGTTCTGGAGATTTTTCTCTCAAAGATGAGCAACGTTCTGGTCGGCCTACTGAAGTTGATGATGACCAAATCAAAGTCATAATTGAAGAGGATCGTCATATAACTGTTCGAGAGGTTGCGGAGAGGCTACATGTATCGCACACAACAATTGAAAAACATTTAAAATGTCTTGGGCTAGTTAAGAAGCTTGATATTTGAGTACCTCACGAATTGAAAGAAATTCATTTAACACAAAGAATCAACTTTTGCGATATGCACCTTACACGAAATGAAACCGACCCTTTCTTAAAAAGAATCATCACTGGTGATGAAAAATGGGTCCTGTACAGTAACATAGTTCAAAAACGATCATGGAGCAAACACGATAAACCAGCTCAAACCACATCGAAAGCTGAATTGCATCCAAAAAAGATCATGCTGTCAGTTTGGTGGGATTACAAAGGTGTTGTGTTTTTTGAGCTGCTTCCAAGGAACCAAACGATCAATTCTGATGTTTACTGTCAACAATTAATAAAACTGGATGAAGCAATCAAAGAAAAACGGCCAGAATTGTCAAATCGGAAAGGTGTAGTTTTCCACCAAGATAATGCAAGGCCTCACACATCTTTGGCAACTCGTGGGAAACTATTGGAGCTTGGCTGGGAAGTGATGCCACATCCCCCATCTGATTACCATTTATTTCGAAGTTTGCAGAATTCTTTGAATGGTAAAACTTTCACAAATGACGATGACCTTCACCTTTTTTGCTGATAAGGACTAGAAATTTTATGAGCGCGAAATCATGCAGCTGATAGAAAGATGGCAAAAGGTCATTGAGCAAAATGGAAAATATATAATTGATTAAAAACTATTGATCTTTATTTCAAAATAGCCAAAAAACTAAAAATCTCAACATAAAGACTTCAAAAACAGCAGTTTATACTCGAATCCTAACAATCAGTTTATTGTGTAATTGTTTCTCTAATTTTTGAATAAATTTTTTGTTACGTACTGATGTTGCTTATGGGTATATATATATTAGTACCACCATGTGAAGTGTTGGAAGCAGTTGTCACTAAGGCGCGAAAAAACTTGGGCTACAAAGGGTTTACTAATTTTATAAAAAATACACTTATGTAACACATAAATCAACCATTTGCTAGAAATAGAGGACATAATTTCTACTGACAACTATATTCAGCTGCGTTGTCATGCCATATACAAATAAAATTGAATTCGATTTTCATATAATTAATATGAAAGAGATCAATAATAGTCCTTTACATTTGTGGGTAAGGCAGTAATAAATAAGATGCTTCTATTCTAAACGAACGTGATTTGAAATAGAAGGATGTTGCGTTTAACGCCCATAACGATTAACTTTTCTCCAAGCAGGTCATATATTTTTTTTATAATGCTTAGTTAGTCATGGTGCTGCTACAAAGAAATTCAAAAAATTATTAATCAAAAAGGTTAAAAAAACTGTTTTATCTTTTAAATTAGTTACATTGCCAGAGTCCCAAGGTAATTTATAAACGTTGTCATTGTCGCTGGCATGAAAAATAACATGCATGTGCTGCCTTTTTCCAATTATGTTACAAACTTATTCAGCAGTGGCACATAAATTACTAAAAAAATATTGTGCATTCATCTATTTTTGTTATTTAATAATGTCTATGCTTATTTTACAAGAGTATATCTAATAAAATTAAAAACTATACAAGTATGTTATACAAAATTTACTCATTTTATGAAATAAGTAACATATGAACATCATTGACAGAAAAGAAACTAAATCTCTCCATTTATTTCCACATTACTCCTTATATAATCATGTGTATGTTTCTTGTACGATTTTTTAATTTGCAGCAGATGAGCCATATCTTCAGATACGTCATTTTGGCATAAATGTGTGGTTTACGCCTAAAGCTGTTAATTTGTCTATTTTTTGCTTAATTTTATTTAACACTTTTCTACTATTAACAGCAATGTTTTTAGGATTCTTATTTCTTTTTCTTAAATGTATTTTACGAGCTATTTTCAATGGATAATCTTTTGTTGACCATTGTTTAGCCATGAAGAGACCTCTGTTTTGTTTCTCTTGTGGTATACACTTACAAATTAATCTGCGATTAAACATTAAATAATTATCCATCGTTTCTGCAGCAATTTGTGCTACTTCTGGTTTACAAAACTCCACAAAGCCAGAACCTTTGCTATGACCTGTTTTCCTTGATCTATTAACTTTAACATTTGTAACATCTCCAAATTGTTGAAAATAATTTCTCAATTCTTCTTCATAAAAACCATGTGGTATATGTCCAATGTATATTAAGCCATAGTTTTTTTTTAGTTTTGTTTTTTTAATATTTATGTCAACTTTAATAATACCTTTACTAAATTCATCTTTCATATTATCTCTTTTTTTAAATCTTTGTGCTTTCTTGTTTAAAACAACTGCCTCGGACATATTTAATACACTCAAATTTATTGTACCTGAAAAAATAGAACATATATACTATTCTATTTTAACCTATTAAACCTAGTACTTTGTCAAAAAAAATATATTTACTTTAAATAATTGAAACTTCAGAAAATAGAATTTGCTATTTCAAGATGTAAAATACAAACTAGTTGCACAATTTTATATTTGGTACAAGTACAACACATTTTCTGCATAAATTCAAAAATAGTAAACCTTATTAGTTTATAATTGTGTGTTTAGCCCCATCTACAATATCCGGCAGAACTAGAATAGACGTAACCTACACTCAACTTACATTTTGAAATTTTGATATAACTTACTTTTTATTCCTTTTATTATAAGTATAAAAATTAAATGATATTTAAATCTAGCTTGACTAAATATTGCATTTTATTTTTATACCTATGAGAAGAATAAAATCTAAGATTATGTAGAATATAGACTAATGAATAATAAATTTCTTTTCTGTCTTAAGTACAAGTAGATAATAAATAAAAAAACAGCTTTTTGTATTATTTTCCGTTTTCGAATTATTTATAATAATTATATAGTCTTCATTGAAACTCATCTGTTTTCCTTGTGGAATTCTATTATTAATTTTATTACAGCTATAGATAACAATATAAGAAAAATATTTCGTTATGGATGCCTTTAATTCTTTTAAATGTTCACGCCCTCTAAAGAGAATAAAAACACCTTGTAAAAAAAAGCCACTTAGTCAAATTATTTACTAGGTATTTTTGTGTAAATTCTTGCAAAGAAACAATTTAATATGTATATTAAGTTTATTTAAAATATAAAATGTTCATCCATTTGGTGTTAAATGTTTTTCATTTGACCTCCCTATAAAATTTAAAATCTTACAATAAAAAAATTATACATTAAGCTTATTAATTAAATAAACAAAGATTATGTGATAGTAAAATATAAATCATATATGAATACTCTATGTAAAATACAATATAGTTTAAATAAGTAAAAGTAATAAATACAGAGTATCACTTATGTAAGATGGCCAGCAATAGAACTAGAAAAATATAGTTATTTTGAGAAATGGTCTGAGATGAATTAAATTTAATAATCAGTATTAAATGGAACATAATAAAATGTGGTCGTTTACTCAGGTAGTTGTCTGACAAAGGAAGATGTTTGGGAAAGTTTTATTTCATGTATATTTTTATTTTAGAGAAACATTAAGGCATAAGGAATAATATGAAAAACATGAATTTACTAGGATCTATATAAAATTAATAAAGAACTACTTGTAAAAAGAAAATCCTTACCCGTTAACTTAGTACTTTTCTTCTTTATTACACATTTTGATGTAGATGGAACATTATGAATGTCGTCTAATATCTGATTGGTGACGACTATTGTTTTCTTTATGAGTGGCAAAAAAGTCAACTCATTATAAATTGTACAAAACAGTATTTATTATCATTGCATTTATTAATGGGCCACTTAAATATGCTACAAAAGATTATTTACCTAGTAAATATAGTGTTGGTATGGCATTTGGCATTAGTCTATTGTTTCTTGTTAGTTGTTTTGCCACAAAATGATTTCTACAAATGGTAAATGTATATCATTTATTCTTAATGGGCATATTCATCAGCTGAAAATTTTCTGTAGCATTACTTCAATATTGAAGCACAGTCTTATTGTTTACAATTGGTAACATAACATCATCTAGCTGGCATATTAAATAATTCTAAAAATACTAGTTTACATATTATTAGATGTATATAATTACTATTATATTAAGTAAAATATAAAATAGTAGTAATAGTTTGGTTACATAAAAACTGGTTCAAATCTTAAACTTTTTCAAATTCCTATGTTTACCATTTCAAATATATTTAAAATAACACCTTAATAAAACACCTTTAATGAAAACAACTAATTTAACGGCAATGTTTCTATATTTTGTGCCATCTACAATTTCCAGGCAACATAAAACACTATCTCAATACTTCCCATTTAACATTATGCTTTGGTACAAATACGAACACGTTTTCTGTTAGTAATTGATTAATAATTCACAATATGTAATGTTAATTTAGTTAGGTACCTTCCATAAAACAAGTAATATGTTCTCTACGCCATTCCATGTTTGGAAGAGCTATTCTTCTCGGCGTGAACATTCTACTCGTTTTATAGTTTGCTTTTAAACTCACAATTAAATAAACTTTAATTTTTGCTTGATTTCTTAGCTAAAATTCTATCAAAATAAAAATTGAGATTTATTTAAAAATTAGGAAAATAAATTAATTCTTGACATGTAGAATAAAAGTAAACATAAAATTGATTATTTTTAGCTTCTTTTTTTCTATTTTTACAGTTATAAGTATTAATATCTAGCAACTACTGGCATCTGTTATTTGTGTGTACATGGATCTTCAAGTATTTAAAATTCTAAAGACATATCTATATGAATTATATTCAAATAATTTTTAAATTTTGGTTTTCAGCTTACCACGCTTACGACACTGTGATATGTATTCACAACTTCCGACTTTCTTCTAATACAATGGTAATCTCACAAATTATACTACTATTACACAGTGATGCTAACGATACATCAATGTTTTCAAAATATCCTTGCATGAAAAAATAACGATACATCGATCCTATTTAATAACCATATTTTTACATCACTCATAATTATTGGACATACACTACTGTCCATAAGTTTAATCGCACTACAGATAATTTTAATTGCGGAATGATATTAAAAAGACTGTTTATTTTCATGTCAAATTTATTTATAAAATACTAAATTAACATACAATTCAAGCAATTGACATTATTAGTCTAAGTAATATTATAATAAGTTAGCTTAAATTTTACTTTCGTCGAAGTAACCACCCTCAGCTGCGATCACAGCTTCACAAACACGTGGCATTCGTTCAACTAATCAGTCGAAATATTCCTCATCGATGGAGTTCCATGCATTCTGCAACTTACCCCAAAGATCTGTTTTGCTAGTAGGAGGTGTTTTACACACTTCACGATCCAAACAGTTCCATAACAGCTCTATCGGATTGCAGTCCGGACTTTAGGATGGCCAGTCATTAATGTATGGATTGCTCATTCAGTTTGATCGACGAAAAACCTTTTTACAATTTTTGCTGTGTATTTGGGATCGTTGTCCTGCTGATTAACAAACCCCGGACCCATTAACTCCATTGCTGACGGAAGAGCATGCTCTTGCAATATACCCAAATAGACTTTTTTTGTCATTCTTTCTATGATTTGCACCAATTTTCCGATGTCTCCACCTCCAAAGCAACCCCAAACCATCACATTTCCACCACCATGTTTCACTGTCTTAACCACACAATCATCTAACATTCTCTCCTCGACACGACGACGAATAAAAGTACGGCGTTTATTTCCAAAAATTTCAAATTTGAATTCTTCCGTCCATAAGACTTGTTTCCATTCTTCAACAGGTCAGTACCTGTGTGTTCTCGCCCAGGCCAATCTTTGTTGTTTATGTTGTGCAGACAGACGTGGTTTTTTTACTGCTACTTGACCTCTAAGTCCAGCTTCAGCTAAACGGCGTTTGGTTGTTGTTACGCTAACCGTGGCTTCGTGGTGTACATTATATTGTGCTGCTATTTCCGGGGCTGTAAGGCGACGATTGCGCAAGGACATTAATTTCAGATATTCATCCTCTCTTTTAGTAGTTATTCTCGGCCGTTCACTGCGTTTTCGGTCCCCGAGTTGGTCAGTTTATGCCATTGTCTTTATAGTTTGACGAACACAATACTCGGAAACTTTTAGTTTTCGGGCGATTGCTCTATTAGAAAGCTTTGTTTCGTCCAAAACAATAATTCTTGCCTTTGTTCAAGAGTTAATTGCTTTCTCCTTGCCATGTTTTAAACACAATTAAAAAAAATACGCTCACTCAATATCACTTGCTGACACTTTATTAACAACGTGAATACTGAGAATTCAGTGTGTAATAGACATAACATATACCCATACAAGCGCGCAAATATCAGGTAAAGACTGGATAATATGTTCACGTAATAAACCATACAATAAACAATTCCTAGTAAGGGATAATCTCCATGACACCCTCATTATATTTCTTACCTTAATATTATTTTTTGAAATAGAAAATAAGACGTTCATTCGTTTATACATAATACTTCGGTTAAATAACATACAAATATATAAAATGATTTTAGTTTGTATAAAATTTCAATATATTAACTTAAATATTTTATTTCGTTCTGAAATGAAAATGATCAGTAGTGCGATTAAACTTGCGGACGGTAGTGTATGTACATTAATAATTGAATAACAAATCGGAAATCTTTGAAATTTTTGTTATTTGTGGACTTTATAGTAACAAGGATCGTCAAAATAAGTTTGTATCTATGCAAGCTTTTATTTATAATAATATCGTATGATTGAAAATGATTGTTTAAAAAAATACCATTTTCTGCAAGCTTCATATAAAAACTGCATTTTAATTTAGCACATGAATGAAATTTTGTTGATTTAGTTGCTTTTCTGGCAAAGATGTTTGTTATTTATTTGATAAAATTTGTAAATTTCGTAGTCACACAATTACTGAGACTGTGACTATGTCATTAATTTAAAAGGTAAAAAAGAGCTTCTTTTACGCTTTTAATTAATGATATTTTTTAATGTCTCCGTAGTAACACTGACCATTAAAATTCAAACATTATTGAACTGATCGGAAAAAAGTTAATCTTTACGGGCGGTAGATGCCAAATTCTTCTATTTAAAATCACAAGACTGTTTTTTTTAGATTAGATGTATCTTATTTATTACTGCCCTACCAACAAATGTAAAGGACTGTTACTGATCTCTTGTAACTGTATTAACTACATGAAAATCGCACTCAATTTAAATAAAATATGACATGGCGACAACAGAACTGAATATCCATTACTTTAAATATTTTTTTAAAGATTATAGTGATAGATAATGCTACTGGTAGCACTAATATACTTACCCATAATCAACGTCAATAGATAACGAAAAGTTTACTCAAAAGCTGGAGAAACAGTTATACAAGAAAGAAACCAGTTAAGTTCCAGTTAGTCCAAACTGCTGTTTTTGAAGTTTTTGTAACAAATAATTCATTAATCTCCTACAGTCTTAAACTAATAGCTAGTTTCTTCTTTATCTAGATGTTTTCTGCTTTTGATTCAATAAAAATGTCTTAAAAAACTTACAAGAAATATTGATATACCGCTCAAAAATATCGGTTATACGCCTATCCTACTACTCTACAGACGAATATTTGAAATAGAAATTTAAATATTACAGTACAATAATTTTTTTCTTTATTGAAGTTTCATGACAAAATTTTATATGTAAAATTTTTAATTCCTTGAGATTATAGTAACTTTTTAATATTTAAATTAATTCTCGAGTCATAATTATTTAGTGATCTTTGTTAATTGCATTTTATATTCTTTAATAATTGTAATATATTACAGATTTATATAAATAACATTATCGTCTCTTATCAAAGATTTCAACGATTCGATGTTCTCTTCCTTCGATATGTTTGCTTGTTTGGTTGGATGGAAGTGTAAAACCCTTTGCATAAATGAAATTCTAGATATTGCGATGTTTTGTAGTTTCTATTTTTTTTTAATTCTTTTTAGTGATTTATCCATCAATTCTTTGCGTAAATTTGTTGCATTCTGAATCTTTAAATCACTTGATTTTTGTTTCACTTTACTTTTCAAAATAAAATTTCAATCATGTGCTAAATTAAAGTACAGTTCTGATACGAAGCTTATGTAAAACGCTATTTTTTGGAACAATAATTTTTAATCACGAGGTATTACTAAAAATGAAAAACTTGCATAACTACGAACTTATGGTGACAATCGTCGTTACTACAAAGTTTACAAATCATGAACATTTCAAAAATTTGCTATTTGTTATTCAATTATTAATTTACCCCCAATAATTACGATGAACGATGTAAAAATGTGTTTATAGAAAATGTTTATAAACGATACATCGATATTTCGAAAATATCAATGTATTGTTAGCATTCCTATGCATAAATTAGTAGTAGTATATTTGTGAGAAATTGTTATTAGAAGATGGAAATTTTAAATAGTGTTAAATGTGAACATCACACCGTCGTGAACGTGGTAAGCCGAAAAGGAAAACTGTCTAAAATTATTTAAATATAATTTGTGAGAAATAACTTTAGAATTTTAAATGGTAGAAGATTCATATGTGCGAAATAATACACATCAATAGCAGTTAGAAATAACTGCTTATAATCGTAGAAATTGAAAAAAAATCTACAAATAATAAATTTTATATTTAGCTCTGAGTTTAAAAACAAATTATAAAGCGAGTAGTTTTAAATGCTTACGCCTGGAATAGTTCTTTTTATGGACATGAGATGGCGCAGAAAACATACTTGTTTTAAGGAAGATAACTAACAATTCTTTTACAGAAAATGTTAAATAGAAGTACTGTAATAGTGTTTTATCTCGGCCCCGGGTTTAAAGATGGCATAAAATACAGAAACTGTTATCGGTAAATTAGCTATCTTCATGAAAACTATTTGTTTTTATAATATTTTATTAATTATATACATATATGTGGCTAAGATGAACATTTGAATTTGAAGATTTGAACTATTAGTATTATTTTTATTTTACTTAATATGTTAATAATTATATACATGTAATAATATATAAATTTTAGAAGTTGTAAATATGTCAGTTAGATGTTATTTTGCAAATTGTAATCAAGAAGAGTCTATTTCGGGAAATTCCCATTTGTTGAATATGACCATTGACAATAAAGGATATGCATTTACCATTTATAGAAAGTATTTTGAAGCAAAATATGTAACACGAAACAATAGATTAACACCAAATCAACACTTTATTTACCAGGTAAATTAAACTTTTCTAGCATAATTAAGTAATGAATTAGTAAATCTAGTAAAAATTGTTCTTTATAATTTATAATCAGTTGACCTTTCTGCCACCATTAAACAAAATATAAAACCAATCACCAATGGGATATATGATGAGCCATATCTTCAGATACGTCATTTTGGCATAAATGTGTGGTTTACGCCTAAAGCTGTTAATTTGTCTATTTTTTGCTTAATTTTATTTAACACTTTTCTACTATTAACAGCAATGTTTTTAGGATTCTTATTTCTTTTTCTTAAATGTATTTTACGAGCTATTTTCAATGGATAATCTTTTGTTGACCATTGTTTAGCCATGAAGAGACCTCTGTTTTGTTTCTCTTGTGGTATACACTTACAAATTAATCTGCGATTAAACATTAAATAATTATCCATCGTTTCTGCAGCAATTTGTGCTACTTCTGGTTTACAAAACTCCACAAAGCCAGAACCTTTGCTATGACCTGTTTTCCTTGATCTATTAACTTTAACATTTGTAACATCTCCAAATTGTTGAAAATAATTTCTCAATTCTTCTTCATAAAAACCATGTGGTATATGTCCAATGTATATTAAGCCATAGTTTTTTTTTAGTTTTGTTTTTTTAATATTTATGTCAACTTTAATAATACCTTTACTAAATTCATCTTTCATATTATCTCTTTTTTTAAATCTTTGTGCTTTCTTGTTTAAAACAACTGCCTCGGACATATTTAATACACTCAAATTTATTGTACCTGAAAAAATAGAACATATTACTATTCTATTTTAACCTATTAAACCTAGTACTTTGTCAAAAAAAATATATTTACTTTAAATAATTGAAACTTCAGAAAATAGAATTTGCTATTTCAAGATGTAAAATACAAACTAGTTGCACAATTTTATATTTGGTACAAGTACAACACATTTTCTGCATAAATTCAAAAATAGTAAACCTTATTAGTTTATAATTGTGTGTTTAGCCCCATCTACAATATCCGGCAGAACTAGAATAGACGTAACCTACACTCAACTTACATTTTGAAATTTTGATATAACTTACTTTTTATTCCTTTTATTATAAGTATAAAAATTAAATGATATTTAAATCTAGCTTGACTAAATATTGCATTTTATTTTTATACCTATGAGAAGAATAAAATCTAAGATTATGTAGAATATAGACTAATGAATAATAAATTTCTTTTCTGTCTTAAGTACAAGTAGATAATAAATAATAAAACAGCTTTTTGTATTATTTTCCGTTTTCGAATTATTTATAATAATTATATAGTCTTCATTGAAACTCATCTGTTTTCCTTGTGGAATTCTATTATTAATTTTATTACAGCTATAGATAACAATATAAGAAAAATATTTCGTTATGGATGCCTTTAATTCTTTTAAATGTTCACGCCCTCTAAAGAGAATAAAAACACCTTGTAAAAAAAAGCCACTTAGTCAAATTATTTACTAGGTATTTTTGTGTAAATTCTTGCAAAGAAACAATTTAATATGTATATTAAGTTTATTTAAAATATAAAATGTTCATCCATTTGGTGTTAAATGTTTTTCATTTGACCTCCCTATAAAATTTAAAATCTTACAATAAAAAAATTATACATTAAGCTTATTAATTAAATAAACAAAGATTATGTGATAGTAAAATATAAATCATATATGAATACTCTATGTAAAATACAATATAGTTTAAATAAGTAAAAGTAATAAATACAGAGTATCACTTATGTAGGATGGCCAGCAATAGAACTAGAAAAATATAGTTATTTTGAGAAATGGTCTGAGATGAATTAAATTTAATAATCAGTATTAAATGGAACATAATAAAATGTGGTCGTTTACTCAGGTAGTTGTCTGACAAAGGAAGATGTTTGGGAAAGTTTTATTTCATGTATATTTTTATTTTAGAGAAACATTAAGGCATAAGGAATAATATGAAAAACATGAATTTACTAGGATCTATATAAAATTAATAAAGAACTACTTGTAAAAAGAAAATCCTTACCCGTTAACTTAGTACTTTTCTTCTTTATTACACATTTTGATGTAGATGGAACATTATGAATGTCGTCTAATATCTGATTGGTGACGACTATTGTTTTCTTTATGAGTGGCAAAAAAGTCAACTCATTATAAATTGTACAAAACAGTATTTATTATCATTGCATTTATTAATGGGCCACTTAAATATGCTACAAAAGATTATTTACCTAGTAAATATAGTGTTGGTATGGCATTTGGCATTAGTCTATTGTTTCTTGTTAGTTGTTTTGCCACAAAATGATTTCTACAAATGGTAAATGTATATCATTTATTCTTAATGGGCATATTCATCAGCTGAAAATTTTCTGTAGCATTACTTCAATATTGAAGCACAGTCTTATTGTTTACAATTGGTAACATAACATCATCTAGCTGGCATATTAAATAATTCTAAAAATACTAGTTTACATATTATTAGATGTATATAATTACTATTATATTAAGTAAAATATAAAATAGTAGTAATAGTTTGGTTACATAAAAACTGGTTCAAATCTTAAACTTTTTCAAATTCCTATGTTTACCATTTCAAATATATTTAAAATAACACCTTAATAAAACACCTTTAATGAAAACAACTAATTTAACGGCAATGTTTCTATATTTTGTGCCATCTACAATTTCCAGGCAACATAAAACACTATCTCAATACTTCCCATTTAACATTATGCTTTGGTACAAATACGAACACGTTTTCTGTTAGTAATTGATTAATAATTCACAATATGTAATGTTAATTTAGTTAGGTACCTTCCATAAAACAAGTAATATGTTCTCTACGCCATTCCATGTTTGGAAGAGCTATTCTTCTCGGCGTGAACATTCTACTCGTTTTATAGTTTGCTTTTAAACTCACAATTAAATAAACTTTAATTTTTGCTTGATTTCTTAGCTAAAATTCTATCAAAATAAAAATTGAGATTTATTTAAAAATTAGGAAAATAAATTAATTCTTGACATGTAGAATAAAAGTAAACATAAAATTGATTATTTTTAGCTTCTTTTTTTTCTATTTTTACAGTTATAAGTATTAATATCTAGCAACTACTGGCATCTGTTATTTGTGTGTACATGGATCTTCAAGTATTTAAAATTCTAAAGACATATCTATATGAATTATATTCAAATAATTTTTAAATTTTGGTTTTCAGCTTACCACGCTTACGACACTGTGATATGTATTCACAACTTCCGACTTTCTTCTAATACAATGGTAATCTCACAAATTATACTACTATTACACAGTGATGCTAACGATACATCAATGTTTTCAAAATATCCTTGCATGAAAAAATAACGATACATCGATCCTATTTAATAACCATATTTTTACATCACTCATAATTATTGGACATACACTACTGTCCATAAGTTTAATCGCACTACAGATAATTTTAATTGCGGAATGATATTAAAAAGACTGTTTATTTTCATGTCAAATTTATTTATAAAATACTAAATTAACATACAATTCAAGCAATTGACATTATTAGTCTAAGTAATATTATAATAAGTTAGCTTAAATTTTACTTTCGTCGAAGTAACCACCCTCAGCTGCGATCACAGCTTCACAAACACGTGGCATTCGTTCAACTAATCAGTCGAAATATTCCTCATCGATGGAGTTCCATGCATTCTGCAACTTACCCCAAAGATCTGTTTTGCTAGTAGGAGGTGTTTTACACACTTCACGATCCAAACAGTTCCATAACAGCTCTATCGGATTGCAGTCCGGACTTTAGGATGGCCAGTCATTAATGTATGGATTGCTCATTCAGTTTGATCGACGAAAAACCTTTTTACAATTTTTGCTGTGTATTTGGGATCGTTGTCCTGCTGATTAACAAACCCCGGACCCATTAACTCCATTGCTGACGGAAGAGCATGCTCTTGCAATATACCCAAATAGACTTTTTTTGTCATTCTTTCTATGATTTGCACCAATTTTCCGATGTCTCCACCTCCAAAGCAACCCCAAACCATCACATTTCCACCACCATGTTTCACTGTCTTAACCACACAATCATCTAACATTCTCTCCTCGACACGACGACGAATAAAAGTACGGCGTTTATTTCCAAAAATTTCAAATTTGAATTCTTCCGTCCATAAGACTTGTTTCCATTCTTCAACAGGTCACTACCTGTGTGTTCTCGCCCAGGCCAATCTTTGTTGTTTATGTTGTGCAGACAGACGTGGTTTTTTTACTGCTACTTGACCTCTAAGTCCAGCTTCAGCTAAACGGCGTTTGGTTGTTGTTACGCTAACCGTGGCTTCGTGGTGTACATTATATTGTGCTGCTATTTCCGGGGCTGTAAGGCGACGATTGCGCAAGGACATTAATTTCAGATATTCATCCTCTCTTTTAGTAGTTATTCTCGGCCGTTCACTGCGTTTTCGGTCCCCGAGTTGGTCAGTTTATGCCATTGTCTTTATAGTTTGACGAACACAATACTCGGAAACTTTTAGTTTTCGGGCGATTGCTCTATTAGAAAGCTTTGTTTCGTGCAAAACAATAATTCTTGCCTTTGTTCAAGAGTTAATTGCTTTCTCCTTGCCATGTTTTAAACACAATTAAAAAAAATACGCTCACTCGATATCACTTGCTGACACTTTATTAACAACGTGAATACTGAGAATTCAGTGTGTAATAGACATAACATATACCCATACAAGCGCGCAAATATCAGGTAAAGACTGGATAATATGTCCACGTAATAAACCATACAATAAACAATTCCTAGTAAGGGATAATCTCCATGACACCCTCATTATATTTCTTACCTTAATATTATTTTTTGAAATAGAAAATAAGACGTTCATTCGTTTATACATAATACTTCGGTTAAATAACATACAAATATATAAAATGATTTTAGTTTGTATAAAATTTCAATATATTAACTTAAATATTTTATTTCGTTCTGAAATGAAAATGATCAGTAGTGCGATTAAACTTGCGGACGGTAGTGTATGTACATTAATAATTGAATAACAAATCGGAAATCTTTGAAATTTTTGTTATTTGTGGACTTTATAGTAACAAGGATCGTCAAAATAAGTTTGTATCTATGCAAGCTTTTATTTATAATAATATCGTATGATTCAAAATGATTGTTTAAAAAAAATACCATTTTCTGCAAGCTTCATATAAAAACTGCATTTTAATTTAGCACATGAATGAAATTTTGTTGATTTAGTTGCTTTTCTGGCAAATATGTTTGTTATTTATTTGATAAAATTTGTAAATTTCGTAGTCACACAATTACTGAGACTGTGACTATGTCATTAATTTAAAAGGTAAAAAAGAGGTTCTTTTACGTTTTTAATTAATGATATTTTTTAATGTCTCCGTAATAACACTGATCATTAAAATTCAAACATTATTGAACTGATCGGAAAAAAGTTAATCTTTACGGGCGGTAGATGCCAAATTCTTCTATTTAAAATCACAAGACTGTTTTTTTTAGATTAGATGTATCTTATTTATTACTGCCCTACCAACAAATGTAAAGGACTGTTACTGATCTCTTGTAACTGTATTAACTACATGAAAATCGCACTCAATTTAAATAAAATATGACATGGCGACAACAGAACTGAATATCCATTACTTTAAATATTTTTTTAAAGATTATAGTGATAGATAATGCTACTGGTAGCACTAATATACTTACCCATAATCAACGTCAATAGATAACGAAAAGTTTACTCAAAAGCTGGAGAAACAGTTATACAAGAAAGAAACCAGTTAAGTTCCAGTTAGTCCAAACTGCTGTTTTTGAAGTTTTTGTAACAAATAATTCATTAATCTCCTACAGTCTTAAACTAATAGCTAGTTTCTTCTTTATCTAGATGTTTTCTGCTTTTGATTCAATAAAAATGTTTAAAATCTTAAAAAACTTACAAAAAATATTGATATACCGCTCAAAAATATCGGTTATACGCCTATCCTACTACTCTACAGACGAATATTTGAAATAGAAATTTAAATATTACAGTACAATAATTTTTTTCTTTATTGAAGTTTCATGACAAAATTTTATATGTAAAATTTTTAATTCCTTGAGATTATAGTAACTTTTTCATATTTAAATTAATTCTCGAGTCATAATTATTTAGTGATCTTTGTTAATTGCATTTTATATTCTTTAATAATTGTAATATATTACAGATTTATATAAATAACATTATGTTCTCTTATCAAAGATTTCAACGATTCGATGTTCTCTTCCTTCGATATGTTTGCTTGTTTGGTTGGATGGAAGTGTAAAACCCTTTGCATAAATGAAATTATAGATATTGCGATGTCTTGTAGTTTCTATTTTTCTTTTTTATTCTTTTTAGTGATTTACCCATCAATTCTTTGCATAAATTTGTTGCATTCTGAATCTTTAAATCACTTGATTTTTGTTTCACTTTACTTTTCAATACAAAATTTCAATCATGTGCTAAGTTAAAGTACAGTTCTGATACGAAGCTTATGTAAAACGCTATTTTTTGAAACAATAATTTTTAATCACGAGGTATTACTAAAAATGAAAAACTTGCATAACTACGAACTTATGGTGACAATCGTCGTTTCTACAAAGTTCACAAATCATGAACATTTCAAAAATTTTCTATTTGTTATTCAATTATTAATTTACCCCCAATAATTACGACGAACGATGTAAAAATGTGTTTATAGAAAATGTTTATAAACGATACATCGATATTTCGAAAATATCAATGTATTGTTAGCATTCCTATGCATAAATTAGTAGTAGTATATTTGTGAGAAATTGTTATTAGAAGATGGAAATTTTAAATAGTGTTAAATGTGAACATCACACCGTCGTGAACGTGGTAAGCCGAAAAGGAAAACTGTCTAAAATTATTTAAATATAATTTGTGAGAAATAACTTTAGAATTTTAAATGGTAGAAGATTCATATGTGCGAAATAATACACATCAATAGCAGTTAGAAATAACTGCTTATAATCGTAGAAATTGAAAAAAAATCTACAAATAGTAAATTTTATATTTAGCTCTGAGTTTAAAAACAAATTATAAAGCGAGTAGTTTTAAATGCTTACGCCTGGAATAGTTCTTTTTATGGACATGAGATGGCGCAGAAAACATACTTGTTTTAAGGAAGATAACTAACAATTCTTTTACAGAAAATGTTAAATAGAAGTACTGTAATAGTGTTTTATCTCGGCCCCGGGTTTAAAGATGGCATAAAATACAGAAACTGTTATCGGTAAATTAGCTATCTTCATGAAAACTATTTGTTTTTATAATATTTTATTAATTATATACATATATGTGGCTAGGATGAACATTTGAATTTGAAGATTTGAACTATTAGTATTATTTTTATTTTACTTAATATGTTAATAATTATATACATGTAATAATATATAAATTTTAGAAGTTGTAAATATGTCAGTTAGATGTTATTTTGCAAATTGTAATCAAGAAGAGTCTATTTCGGGAAATTCCCATTTGTTGAATATGACCATTTACAATAAAGGATATGCATTTACCATTTATAGAAAGTATTTTGAAGCAAAATATGTAACACGAAACAATAGATTAACACCAAATCAACACTTTATTTACCAGGTAAATTAAACTTTTCTAGCATAATTAAGTAATGAATTAGTAAATCTAGTAAAAATTGTTCTTTATAATTTATAATCAGTTGACCTTTCTGCCACCATTAAACAAAATATAAAACCAATCACCAATGGGATATATGATAACATTCATAATGATATATCTACATCAAAATGTACCATAGAAGCACATAGTGATTCAAGTAATATAATTGAAACAATAGTATAATAAAACCCTTGCTCCCGTACTAATAAGAAAAGTACCAAATTGACAGTTATGGATTTTTTTTTACAAGTACTTTTGCAATAATTTTTTATGGGTCACAATTTATGATCATTAATTGAACTTAATGACAAAAATATCTGATCTTATAACTATTTCATGATTTTCGAATTCATTCTGATGCTGGTGAGGAAACTTAATCATCAATATCACAATCATCTCCAATAGAAATTATGAATGGTTCTATAACTTCATTGATAATTCTATCAAGACCCTTCATATACGTTTCTTTTTGATAACATGATTTATGCAGTCTTGGCAAGTTTCTGCAGTTACATTATTAATAGCATCATGTAAAAATTGCTTTACTTTGTTTAATTTAAAAGCTTTATTTTTCACAGCAACCCTATTTTTATTTGTACTCATACAAGTTCAATTGGATTCAGCTCGCAGTAGTACGGGGATAAATGAAAAACAGTCTTCCTTTCTGATTTTGCCATTTCATCAATTACATATGAATTGTATTTACCTTTGACCATTCTTTCCAAATTTAATAATTGTGCCCTGATAATATCATCTTAATTACTCGTTCATATTTCATAACAAATGTATGGCCACTTTTTGCACGATGTCAACAGTGCTTTTTCAACCTTGTGGCTATCATATGATGCAATCCATAACCATGATGGCATTATCAGATAAATAAGGTAACATCTTAATGAACCAGTCCTCGAACACTGTGGTGTTCATTTCCCCACTATAGTCAGATGTTTTCTTCTTTTCAGACACTAACAAACCATTTTCTACGAAGCCATATGAACTGCCAATATGTAAAATTATAAGTTGACATCCCTTTTCAGATGGATAAGACTTAAAACATTTGTGTCAGTTCATACTTTCTGCCTTGTATGACCTTCATTCAACCAGGTTTTCATCTAAATAGAAAATCAGTTTATTTTGAGATCTACATAATGAAATATCTTTTGGATGTAGGAGTCTCCATCTTATAATATCATCTTTTTCAGTAAGAGCACTGTTTCTGTTTCATTTCAAGTATCTGCAATATATAACAGAATTATATTTAAACATATTAATATGCTGTAAATATTCTTACTTAAATTCCAGTTGCTTCATTAATCAATATAATGCTGAGCGACTTATATTTGATTGTTCACTACCATTAGTTATGTAAATCATGTTTTTATTCAATGTTGAAGGTTCATTGTCAGAAAATATGTTGTGGGCTATTTGAGGAACAGTAGATTTAACATCCTCGTCAAAAGACTCTAGTACAGGAAATCTCCCCGTTATTTTTTTTTGGCTAATATATATATATATATATATATATATATATATATATATATTGGTTGTTTGGAAATTCCTAGAATCATATTTTATACTGTGGAGATATATTCCATATATCACACTCAATAAAGCTACCTTTATTAGTTGGGAGACCTGCTCTATTATGTCACATTTTCTTATGTTGGGTGTATTCATTACAATTTTTTTGTAAACGTAATTGTCTGCTTTTCAGCACTACTGAAATGGCTTGTTTTCTCTCGTTTCTTTGAAGGAGAATACACACCTATGTTTGTAGTAGTACTGGTGCTAGGTTCTGCATACATTCTTGAAATCGACAGATACGGAATTATATAATTTTAGTTCAAGTGAAGCTCTTGCACTCACATATTACTTACATAATCTGTTAATCTGCAAATCAAAGCTCTAATGTACACCATAAAGCTAAAGTAATATGATAATTATAAACAAATCTCTAAAAACGCAAACGCGATATAAACAATCAAAGATATCAAAATATTCGACAGTTAATAGCGTACGACTATGTAATATTGTCGTGCTCTCAACCAATGAGAATTAACTATCATCATCTATTCAGAAATGTGTCTCTCTCTTTTTGAAACGAAGTATAGTAGGAATATATAAAAACGTTGTATACTTTCAAATATGAAACCGAAGAAAACTACATATTCTTGTAATTCTTGTTACAATTATATACAAAGGGTACTAGGAAAGTTTTGCAATATGACGCAACAATGAATCGTAGGAAGCTGCTTATTGCTACATGTTGAGACATGTTCATACGTGCATAGTAGCCGCGTCACGAAATGATATAATGGCAGTTTTGCGTTATAATTTCGTGCGTGGTTTAAACATAGACCAGTGCTTCGAAGAAATTACTCTAGCACTAGGTGATGTTTGCCCACATCGCCCAACGATATTCAGGTGGTATAGAGAATTCCAAAGGGGAAATTTAACTGTGGAGGATGCTGAGAGGCCGGGAAGGCCACGAACGTCAGTTACGGGGAAAAACGTTACTACTGTGAGGAAAATGCTCGGCGAGGACAGACGGGTGACCTACAAAAAATAGAGGGTACTTCAGGCCTAAATGCACAAGCAATTCGTTCGATTCTGCATGATCATTTGCACATGAAGAAACTTTGTTCTCTCTGGGTACCGCATCGACTGACTGAAGAGCAGATGACACGACGTGTGACTTGGTGCCGGGAGATGCTAAAAAAGTTTAATAAGGGACAATCTCGGTATGTGAACAACATCGTGACAGGTAATGAGATTTGGCTGTACTATTACGACGTGCCGACCAACGCTCAAAACAAAGTTTGGGTCTTTGATGATAAGGACACACCCATAGTTGTCAGAAAATCCCGATCTGTAAAGAAGAAAATGATAGCTGTATTTTTCAAATCGAGTGGAATTGTGAAACGCATCGTTTTGGACACACAGAAGACAATCACAGCTAAGTGGTATACTGAACAGTGCCTGCCTAAAGTCATTGGATCTATGAAGAACCTGCGACCAAAGTCAAGAATGGACACCTTGTTCCTCCATCACGATAATGCTCCAGCTTACCGCCAAAGCCTGCACCGAATATTTGACCACGACAGGATTGAAACTTCTCGAGCACCCTCCCTACA
The DNA here is from genome assembly GCA_031893035.1 of Dermolepida albohirtum. Lineage (NCBI taxonomy): Eukaryota > Metazoa > Arthropoda > Insecta > Coleoptera > Scarabaeidae > Dermolepida > Dermolepida albohirtum. Next base: position 36,052 of record JAVIWB010005235.1, read on the forward strand.
GTCCAGATCTTGCTCCCTGCAACTTTGCGCTGTTCTCGCGTGTGAAAATGAAGCTAAAAGGGAGGCGGTTTTACAGTGATGAATACCTTCTGCGGGCTTGGTACAACGAGTGTGCTTTACTCCCTAGTGAAACTTGGCAGAACTGGTTTGAAGATTGGTTTCGGAGGATGGAGAGGTGTATTGAGTGTAGAGGAAATTACTTTGAAAAAAATTAAGTAAACAAAGCTGTATTGCAAAACGTTCCTAGTACCCTTTGTAAGATAAAACTATTTGAATTAATGCTGTTGTGATATTGGTTATTAAGAATAAACCGACTTCACATCGCAGCATATTAATATGACGAAATCAATAACATATATTATAATTTGCAGCAGAATACTTATAAGTTACAAATTGTAGAATTGGCAACAATAATTTATTTATTGCAACTACAACAATTTACTAGAAGAAACTGTCATTGTTTTCTAAAGAATGAGTGATGTGTATATGAAAATACTAGTAATTTTTTAATAGAGTTCGGGCCCATGATAATAAATACATCAAAGTAATTTTCTAGAACAATATATAAATGAATAATTTTGAAATAAAGTTAAATTTTAATAGCTTATTTCACATATTTTCCTTATGATTTTAACAGCCGATTTAATGCAAATTCTTTAGTTTTAGATATGTTTCATTTTAGGAAAATTTAAACGCCAGTTAAGTTTCTTTACATGTTCATAGAGGCGCTTGAAACAAATATATAATATCACCTCGTCGTTAGTTCTTTCTTTCCTTTTTTCGCTTCATAGCAGCACAGTCATCAAACAATTAATATATAGTAAAGCGACAGCCATCTATCTATTTAAGAAAGCATCTATTGTAGAAGAAGGTACGTTAAAATTCATTATATTTTTATAGAAAATTCCACAGGTGTGTAATATAATATGTTTAATTGTATATATATTTTTAAGTTTGCGTGATTTGTTCGAATAATTTTGTATTTATTTTGAGTGAAGATCGTGAAAATAAAAAGATTTTATGTAAATGAACATCTTAATTAAAACTTCTGTACGAATTATATCTATTAAATAAGCAGGCAGAATTTCATTTTACTTGCATGTGTATCATCATCTTAATAAAAGTATCTGCTGTATTTGGTAGTTGTAAGAAAGGTCTTTAAGGAAGCTTTCTGCAATTCCTGTCCAGTAACCACAACTGGTAAGATTCTTTGTTGTTTCCTGTACCTCCTCCCATCTTCGTCGTTCCTATTATCATTTTTAGAGCCACGTGTTAGTTTATTTTATTTATAGCTTGTGTTTTTTCTTGTACATTTTTTTCAAGTCCGATGGTATTTTGTTGTTTGCCATGCAATTTTAGTGGTACTAGTAAAAGTGTAACATAAAGCTAAATTGATATTACATTATAATCTGTAATATTTCTAGTAAACTATACTCAATATATCTAATTCACAGATTTCTTAAGCATTTGCAAGTAATTGACATGGTGCACGACAAACAAGAAAGTTATCAAGTTAATTTTAGTGAAGAAATAAGATTAGATACTTATCATAACTGTACAAGGCTGAAAAGGTGTACTATTCCGGATGTAACAATTGCAGATATGTGCTAACGAATTGGTCTAACAAATCTACTTCAATCTTACTTAATTGTAACGCTGAAACAACTAAGGCCAACCAATATTCGTCTGCTGGTTCTGAATTTTTGACAATCATTTTATTTGCGCCATAGGTTTGACTCTATTATAGTTTGTAGCCATTGTGGAGATACAATTGCCCTTTCAGCTAATGACAAATATTTCATTTTATTTGGTCGTACTAGTAGTTATAAATTGATCATCCTTTTCTGCGATTTTAGGCATTTACGTCTTCTGAATTTTTCTATAGTTTTATGTATTGGGTACCGCAATTGTTTTAGTGAATTCTAACCAGTAAAATAATTATTGAAATACATTTCATAAAATCTCAAACAGCTTTAATGAAAATTATATTATTTTCTGCTGTTCCATCATTAATTAAATACACAGAAATTAATTAAAAATTTCTGCGCTGGAGAAGGACTCGAACCTCTATCTGCCGTTTTCTGATGTCAATAATTATATATAAACATATAATTAAGTTTTTCCACGATGGGAAACCGCCGTGAAAACTTAATTATATGTTTATATATAATTATTGACAGCTAACAGCTTTATATAGAATAGTATTTTGTAGTACTACTTATACTCATTACTTTGTTACAGTTAGTGTTAAAAAATGGCAGCGAATATCTTAGTAATCGGTAGCGGTGGTAGAGAGCATGCTATCGTATGGAAGTTATCTCAAAGCACCCAGATTAAGAATATTTATGTGTCACCTGGTAGTTACGCTATTAGTTGTGTTGAAAAGGCAACAAATGTTGATGTAGATGTTACGAATTATAAAGTAAGTACTTACATCTTCATACATTTTTATAAACCAAAATCAAGTTATCTACAACAAAATAACAAATAAAAGAAAAAATTAACACAACTTTTAATTATTTAATTCATATTAAAGATCATTTAATAATAGAATTGTACAAGTTAAAAATATTATTCTAGGAAGTAGCAGAATGGTGTAAATTTAATAATGTTATACTTGTGGTTGTTGGCCCTGAGCATCCTTTAGCAAATGGTATTGCTGATGTGTTGCTTGCTAATGGAATTTATGTATTCGGGCCTCAGAAAAATGCTGCTCGAATTGAATCAGACAAAGATTGGGCAAAATCATTTATGGACCGTTTCAAAATACCAACTGCAAGATGGAAATCCTTCACAAGTTCGGAAGATGCTAAAAGTTTCATAAATCATGCTGACTTCAATGCATTAGTAATTAAGGCTAGTGGTTTAGCAGCTGGTAAGGGTGTTGTTGTTGCATCAAATAAACAGGAAGCTTGTACAGTCATCGATGAAATACTTCTATCAAAAAAATTTGGTAAAGCGGGTGAAATAGTTATTGTTGAAGAGTTACTTGAAGGAGAAGAAGTTTCGGTAAATAGAATAATTGTGTTGTCTATCTTAATCATCAAAAGATTTTTTTTTTAGGTTTTAGCATTTTGTGATGGAAATACAATTAAAACAATGTTGCCCTCTCAAGATCATAAAAGAATTTTTGATAACGACGTAGGTGCTAATACAGGAGGAATGGGTGCTTACTGCCCATGCCCTTTACTAAATCAAAAAGATTTGGATATTGTCCAAGAAACAATTTTGAAGAAAGCTGTTTTAGGACTACAACTTGAAAATATTAGATACATTGGTAAATACTATTTTGTTTTAAAATAACGTATTATATACGCGTTTTTGTATTTATCTTCATTTAGGTGTACTATATGCTGGTCTTATGTTAACTAAGGATGGGCCAAAAGTGTTAGAATTTAACTGCAGATTTGGGGACCCCGAAACTGAGGTGATATTACCTCTGTTAGAAACCGACTTGTACAGCATAATGATAGCGTGCTGTAATAGTATCTTAGACACCATAGCTCTAAAGTGGAAAAGTGGAGTATCCACTGTTGGTATTGTTATGGCATCAAGAGGATATCCAGAATCTTCAAGCAAAGGACAAGTTATTACAGGTAACTTATTTTTATTGATTTACAAAGTAAACATATGTTTCATTACCAACAGAATACTCTTTCCAGTCACTAAAGTTTTTGCCAAGTCTCTCAAAGAAATGTATTTTAAATCTTAACAGTTAAAAAAAGACTTAATTTCAACTAAATATCAAAATACTTTCATATTTAACAGTTTAATCAGTATTAAAATTTTTATTAAGAAGAAAGCTAAGTACTGTTATGTAAAGTACTGCCTAAATAAATAACTTCTTATAGCAAATGGTGATAACCCCTTTTTAATGGCTAATTTCTGAGAACTATGGAATTGAGTTGCAGCTGTTTTTCTGTTTGTATTTACACCTGGTTTTTATACCAATATATAATATCGTGAACTGCAAACAATATTTAGCTATAGGATTTTGTTCAAAGAGGATGAACATTCACATGAGATTGCAGTACATGATACAGTATGGTAAAAATAAAGTGTAATAAGAACCTGTATGTCATCATTATCACAAATGCAAATAATTCATTAGAAAAATTCCATGAAGGAAGGACTTTTTTTGCATATGTAGATCTGTAGTATTATTCAAAGATTTTAAGCTAAAAATCCCTAAAGTGCTGGTGTAATTCAAGCAGTAGTAGCAGAATGAAAGAAAAATATAAAAATGATAGTATTCAAAATTTAATAAACAGTAACCATATTATGACAAAAACACGTCAACATTAGCTAAATAAAGGAACAATATTGCAGTAAAGCACGTCAAAAGATGGGAATTAAATTGTAGAATATTGGAGAAAACTTTTATGGATCATCGAATATAAATTTGCTGCACAACAAAACAAAATATCAGTTCTGTTACGGTCTGATAATGTTGTTCATCTGAAATTTGTGATAACACAAAAATTAAAAGAATATTAAGAAACAAACTATGTTATGCAATTTAGCTATTTGAAGCACATCAAACTAGGTGATAAAAGATGCTAAAACAATTGGAAAATTAAAATCGGGCTCATCTTGATTATGGGCTACGGTGATTAAAGTCAAATATATGTATACAGATTTTTCTAAAGCTTTTGATACTGTGGATCATACCATTTTGTTACACAAGTTGGATTCTTTTGGTTTTGATAATGCTTTGCTAGGATTTTTCAGTTCGTACTTAACTAATCGGTATAATTATGTTTTTTACTACAACGGTTACAAATCCAAATATTACGTGTCAACTTCTGGTGTGCCGCAGGGTTCGAATCTTGGGCCACTTTTGTTTGTGATTTTCATTAATGATCTTATTGCTGCGATTGAATGCCCAGTACTAGCTTATGCCGACGATTTGAAAATTTACCACAGAATTGCCTCAATTGATGATGTTCGACTTTTGCAGGAGGCTTTGAGTTTTATCTCTGTCTGGTGTACCAACAACAATCTGTCCCTAAATATTGAAAAATGTTATTCAGTCTCTTATACACGAAAATTGAATAGGATTGAGTACATATATCACTTTGATAACGTGTTATACGTGTTGATAACGAATGCACACAAGGTTCTTGGCCTTATCATGCGGACTTGCAGGAGCTTTACAAACACGGGATGCATTTCCTCTTTATTTCGTGCGTTAGTGTGTAGTAAGCTGGAGTATGCTGCAGTGGTGTGGTACCCTATTCACGATAATCAAATTGATGCCGTGGAACGAGTGCAGAGAAAGTTTTTGAAATACTTATCATTAAAAGAAAATGGTTTTTATCTGGGACACGACGCTGACTATGTGGAACTTCTACTTAGTCATGGCTTTCAGTCCTTGACAGAACGGAGGCGGAATCTCAGTGCTACGTTTATGTCTGGCTTGATTTCTGGGAAAATCGATGCGCCAGAGCTGTTGGCTGGCGTAGGTTTTGCGGTTCCACGCCTGGAGTCGAGGTCCGGTGATCCTTTGGCAATGGGAACGCCAAGAACCAACATTCTGTTTAGGGATCCACTTTCGCACGCGGCTTGGAATTTCAACCAACGTCGCGGTGTTTGATTGGATTTAATTTGATTTATTTATTTATTTAACTTACATTCAGTTCTATTATTTTGTTTTTCAATTTTTCTTTTTTTTTTGTATTTTTCATTTCTTTATATGTATTATCAATGTAATTGTAATTTTTGGTTTGTATACCCTATAGAAGTACTCTGTTGGGTGGTTAATAAATATTATTATTATTATTAAATGGACAGCATCTAATATCTCAGTGGAAAGTTCATGGCTTATCTAGTGTTCCATTCCAGTTTAAAAAGAGAGCGAATATCTTAAGTGCAAACGTAATAACTTATTGCCTGTGAAGACCCTTATTATCATCATCATCACCATTATTATTATTTATGCCATTAATTATGTATTCAATTTTTGTACTACTTATTAGCTTCAAAAATGTATTTTAATTGGTAGCTACTTGAGGTTTAGTGAAAATCTACATATTTTTAATATAGGACTGCAGTTGTCACCGTCACTAAAATTAAATGTATAATATATTGTCATCGACATTTGCTATATAGCCATTTTTGGGTAGAACTTAGCATATTACAGAAATATGTTCTACCTCCAGAATTGAGGAAAATTTAAGTAGATGATTTGTTAGGTGACAATCTTGAGTATTTGCAGTCAACAATAACAAAAAGACCTAAAAAATTGCATATTCGTTAAAGTGGTTGTTCACGATTAGGTTCACAAATGTGTTCCATACAGCCAAAGTGCTTCAGTTGAGATCAAATAGAATTTTAATAAAATCTAAATATGACAAAATAAAGACAAATTTTTACAATGATGTCGGTGCCGCCATGCTTCATTCTCCCGTTTTAAGTTATAATTTGTTTCAGCTATTTGTGACTACTGTGCCACTAAAATACTGTCTATTTGTTACCCATTGCGAATCTGTTATATGATTGTAAATATTAATGTGTTTGCAATTTAATAATCATTTGCTATAATAACATTCGGACATCTAATTCATTAGTAAAGATTCTGGAATTAATTTAATTTTAATATCATTTTAGCTTAACTTTGTTCGTTTTACTTTCTTTTAGGCATTGACGAAGTTTCAAATAAACCTAATCAAATGGTATTTCATTGCGGTACTGCTTTAAAAGACAAAAATTTAGTTACCAATGGTGGACGAGTACTAATAAGTGTTAGTATGGCGAACCATTTAACTACAGCTGCAGCTACTGCCATGAATATGTGCAAAGGTATCCATTTTGAAGGCTCTCAGTATAGGAGTGACATAGCTCATAGAGGGATAGTTAGGTATTTATTAATATTTATTTTCTAATTTTGTATCTTTAATAATTTTGTTTGTTGTCAAATACAGGCTGGCAAATTTTTAATGCTCACCAATGTAATTTTACTACAGAGGCTCAAAGTTATAATGGAACAGTAAAGCAATTATAAGAACTGTAACCAAAAAAAAAAAATAAGCATTAGATAATAAAAGATTTTATTTTAATTTTAATTGTTGTAATTTACATTTGAAAACTCAATAAGAACAAATTCATTTCTAAAATATACACTTAAAAAAATAACAAAAACCAAAAGTAACTAAAAATTCATGTCAAACATATAATGGAACATATATGGTTTTTATCACAAAATTTATAAATTTTTGGTAACTAATATTTTGTAGGTAAGCTTTTTGACTTTAACACGCATCCTAAGCACTTAGGCATTGATTTTACGAGTTTTTCACAATACGAAGGTTCGATCTTTGACCATTCCGTAATAATAGCTGCCTTTGGTTGTTCGCGAGAGGAAATTGTATAATTTTTCAATTTTTACTCAAGATGACTCCAAACATGCTCAATAATATTTAAGTCCGGTGATTGTGGTGGGGTTTTCAAAACGTGGGGGCAATTATACAGGAGCCCCGACCGGACGTTATAAGCTTTATGCTTGGGATCGTTATCTTGACAAAAATAAAATCGCTCTTTAACGCCTAGTTTTTCGACACTTTCGTTTAAATTGTTTCTTAGTATATCTAAATACATAGTGTGATTCATAATCCCATCAATTATCTGTAAATTCCCTGGTCCATTGGCAGATACAGCACCCCATACCATCATTGAACCCATATCGTGTTTTACTGTAAACATTATTTTTACGGAGCTCTTTATTTGCTCGTCTCCATACATATGAGCGTCCATCAGACCTAAAAACATTATATTTACTTTCATCAGTAAACAATATCTGTTTCCAGAAAGACAAGTCCTTGACTCGGTATTTTTTGTGAACTCTACACGCTATTTTTGGTTAATGTCGCTTACATTTGGTCTTTTTCTAGCAACTCCACCATTAAAATTGTGCTTCCGAAGAACGATACGAACTGTTCCTGCATTTGCTTTCTTCCCAAGGTATTTTTGGGCTTCAGCTGCCAACTTTGGTGCACTTCCGCTTAATTTGGCGCACTGGCCACTGCTCGTCATTATGGGAGATTTTATTTTTACTGGGCTTTGATTTATTTTCGAAGTTATCGCTGTTTTCATATCTTTTAATAATGTTGAAAACAGTTGTAGGTGCACGATTCACGATTTCTGCGATTTCTCGAACAGTTTTGCCCTCCTTGGATAATTTTTTTGTTAGCTCCTTGAGCTCCGGTGAAGTCTGAACACTACGCGGCGCCATTTTAAATTTTTAATAAGAAAAATATGTTTTTGGTTGCAAAACTTAACGGACTTTTTAAAAAACATCAATAATAAATCTTTTAATGGATTTAAAGAACAATTCGGATGTGAAATAACAGTGTTCCATTATTACTTTGAGATCTTTTTTTCAGTATTGCCATTTTTTATTAACTGTATAACAATTTGACTGCAATGCTGATTTATTTTTAGTAAATACTTTCTATCTAGATTTAATTTAATAAAATATACAAAATTGTTTATAATTTAAGCATTAAATTTTCTCAAAATTAACTTAGAATGTAAAAAAATTATTTGTTCCATTATAACTTTGAGCCTCTCTGTAGCTTCATCGTATCTACATTATTATAGTACATAATATTTTTCTAGTTACGTAATAATTTCGAAATTTGAAGACAAAAATTTTTCCACTTCTATTTTCAGATGATTTCTGCTTCTTTCCAGCGAAAATTTCCCTTTCCAACATTTTTATCTCTATATTTTGGTTTTGACTGGCGTTCCTGTAATTTCCTTATTTTTTCATAGTTCGGTTATTTTACATAAATTTTGATGGCTTAACCACTGTAATTCCTCTTGCTTGATATTTCAGAAGTACTAGGGTCATACCTAAATATTTCCGTGTCATAATTCTTTTCGATTTCCCCGCTATTTCTCTGAAATGGCATATCTTACAACTCGCTATTCTGGGTTTCATTAAACATCAGAGCATATTAAATATTTCAATTTTAGTTCCTGGTATCACTTCCTTTATTCTTATGACTGCTTTGTTTAGGCCATAATTAATTATTGGCACTAGTAATTTTATTTTTATTTTCTAAGCAACTTACGAATTGGATGGATTTGAAAAGCAGTTTTTAAATTGTACTAACAAATAAAACAGATTCTATGTTTTATACCTTTTTGAAACAAACGAACATGCGTTTTTGATTCTTTCTCCCTTATATGCATTTTTAATTTTTTCCCTTCTCTACAGGACAATTCTACAATCTGGAAAGTTAACTTACAAAGCTGCCGGCGTAGATATAACTGCTGGCAATGATTTGGTCTCTCACATTAAGCCAATGGCAAAATCTACAGATAATTTAGGCGTTATAGGAGGCTTAGGAGGGTTCGGTGGCCTGTTTGATTTAAAAGCGGCGAAATTCAAAGATCCTGTTTTGGTTTCAGGCACGGACGGGGTTGGAACCAAATTAAAAGTAAGTTCTTTATTTGCTTCCACAATTATTTGAACTATTTTGTTAAAAACTGCAGATAGCTCAAGAAATGGGAATTCATAAAACTATTGGAGTAGACCTAGTTGCCATGTGTGTTAATGATATCTTAGCGAACGGTGCTAAACCATTGTTCTTTCTGGATTACTTCGCATGCGGAAACCTAGACTCGCTTGTTGCAAAAGATGTCATCGACGGTATTGCTGAAGGTTGTAGACAGGCTGGTTGTTCATTACTAGGTATTTCTATAGTATCTAATTTCAATTGTATAGTCTATTTTAAACTATAAGAAAAAAAATTACTCAAATGATTTTGTTATGCATCATGTGATAATGACTGCTTTGACACGAATATGTTTGACAGGTATGATTTACTTACAAGACTATCGTTAATATGTACTTTGAAAGTGACCATAAAAAAAATCCTGACAGCTAACATTTTCGGAGATTGCGATTTACCATATAGAAAATTATTCTCACAGGTTTATAAAGCATTACAAATCTACAGAAGTTTCTTATAATTTAAAATAGATTATATATACTCGTCCCAAATTCAAGAAACTACATAGATGTTTCCTTAAAGGGGGGGAAACTGCCGAGATGCCTGATATGTACCCTCCAGGCGAATACGATGTAGCCGGATTCGCCGTAGGTGCCGCTGAAAGGGAACGACTTCTTCCGCGAGTATCGGATATTAGAGTGGGAGATGTTGTTCTTGCACTGCCATCTAGTGGTGTTCACAGTAATGGGTTTAGTATGGTTCGGAAAGTTATGAAATTGGCTAACGTTCACTACAAAGATAAAGCACCTTTCAGTTCTAGTGGAAAAACCTTTGGTAAGTAAAATAGTCTTAGATAACATGTACAACACTCTATGCTTTATATGCAGGAATACTTCTCAACGAAATATTAATAAAGATAAGAAACATGTAACTTCATACGTACATATGATACCAGGCCAAAATGTGGAAATGAATAATAAAATTTAAAATATGTATCATTTATTTTTACAATCCACTTTTGACGTATCTTTACTTGTTCATGTTATTCTATCATTCACGTATTTACGACAGGTGTACAAAAATGGGTAGAAAAAAGTACATTTAGTGTTGTCATTATAACAGACGAGCAGTAGTCTCATTATAAACAGGCGAGCATCTATTTTACTTAAAATACACCACCAATGGGTTGTTAATTTAGCTAAATTAGAATTAAGTGTCGTCAAAATCCATGTCATGATTATTGACATAACAAGCTTTTTTGATAACACTAGCCACTATCCTTTTTTTTTGTCTTTGTTGTTTTAGGTGATTCATCTCGTATAATGCATGCTCATTGTAGAGTGAATCGTAGCTTATCTAGGCTTAAATCTATAGTCTTAAAAAGGGTAGAATGTATTTTAGAATAAGTGTCTTCTATTGTAGTAAGTCGGATTCGTGACGATCTGTTAAAAATTGGTTTAATCTTTCCACTTCTAATGCTCTTTTGGATTCACACAGAGTGCGTTATGCTGCTATATACAGGGTGTTTCAAAAAGAATATACGTATTTCGAATGCATATATTTATTAAACTTTAAGACATACGAATATGAAACTTTACACACATATTTACGAACTTCTCAAGTTCAAATGATAGATGTTCAATATGTCCTCCATCAGCGACACGAACAATATCACATCGATACTCAAATTCCTCCCATACTCGGGCAAGTATGTCCTTCGTCATTGATGTTATGGCAGTACGGATCCGGTTCTTCAACTCTTCCAGGTTTTGTGGGAGTGGTGGTACGTAAACGATGTCTTTAACGAAACGCCACAGGAAGAAGTCACAGGGTGTCAAATCCCTTGACCGTGGAGCCCAGCTGAGATATGCTAAGTCGCCAGCTCCTTGACAACCAGATGTTCACGCACTTGGCAACTCCAGTGAGGGGTGTCCCGTCTTATTGAAAAATGAAGTTGTCTTTGTGCAGCCTCGGAAACAACCAGTTTTGTAACATAGCGAGATACTGCTGACCGTCAACCGTGTTTCCATCAAAGAAGAATGGCCGTAAACAGATGATCGGGATATCGCCAAAACACATTGATTTTGGGCGAATCTTATACATGTTCAATGGCTGCATGTGGGTCCTGTAGGCCTCAAATTCGAACATTGTTTGTTTACAAGACTACTAACATGGAAAGTCGCTTCATCACTGAGCATGATGCGTTGTGCGAAAGTGTTATCATTGTCATTAGTATCATGAATCTCATTACAAAGTGCCACACATTCCGGACGCAGAGCTTGAACCAACTGTAGCTTGTACGGCTTCATAACCAACTGACGTCTCAAAACACGCCAAATTGTTGTTATAGGCAGTTGTAACTCCCGATTGGCACGACGAGTTAATTTTGAAGGATTACGTTGAAAGCAGTTTGAAGTCGTGGAACATTTTCTGCAAAAACACTAGGGCGGCCACGACTCTTTCCTTTACATACACATCCTGTATCTACAAACAGTCGATACCATCTGCGAATGTTCCATCCATTCGGAGGATCAATTTGGTAGCTCAACCTGAAACGTCTTTGCACTGTAATCACGGAATTGCACTTCGCAAACTGGAGAACACAAAATGATTTCTACTGCGGAATAGCCATTTTAAACATACGACGGTTACCAAGAAATACAGAAAACAACTGACATCTAGCGGCTATTAAATAAACTAGACTATGTATTCGTTTCTCCGATAGCCGAGCCGAGGCGCAGCGATCGATAGTTTGGACAAAATAATACTTTGTAATACGTATTCTTTTTGAAACACGCTGTATTTTAAATGACATTGAAAATAATAGTGTTTTTTAACATCTATTTAAAATGAATATTTATTTTTTAATTACCTAAAATTCATTTTTTCACACTGTTTCCATTTAGCAATAAAAGAAGTTTTACGAATATATTTTTATAAAGCTTTCAGCATGAAAATATTTTAATAGAAAAAAAGTTTTTTTCTGGTATAATATCGAATTAAGTTGTTCAGTAATGCTTTAGCATTTCAACAGCTTCCTCGAGTAATGTTACAAATATTTCTATTAATTTCCGCAAAAGTTTAACCACCAGAAATAAAATCTGTAAAGTATGGAGTGAATTGGATATATTACATTAGAAGTGTGACTGAAATTGTCCCGATTACCTATTACATCTTTTAGTCTGAGAGGCGACCGTAGGAAATGTACATGTATAAACGCCATGAAAAAATGCAAGTTGAAATGATAGTGGAGCCAACCATGGACACCTGGTTGCCTATCCCTTCATAGACCACTTTCGGTCCCTTTTCGAATGACAAAAGTGTATCTCTGTCAAACTTCAAATTAATTGCAGTTTCTCACATTTAATTTATTTAATATACACAATTCAAATACATAAAGTGTCTGGTAATATCTTGTCAAAGTCAACGGTTGCCTTGTTTAAATTTATTTGAGTGCTCAATATCTATCGATGTCATAGTTTAAATCACCAACAATTCAATACTTATACATCCCTCTAGTTATATAACATAGGTTGCCTCTACTTTTCCTGGCCGAATATCATGCAGGCTGTTTTGAATTCGTGACAAGCATCCCATGTTTTCCATTTTCTGCGCCGATACATTAGGGCGCGTTGATTTAACTATTTTTAATAATATGTTCTGTTCTAATTGATGTTTTTTAAAAATTCCACTTCATCTGCTTAAATGTTAAGAATTTCAATTAGTCATATTACAAATAAGTTAGGGACAGAATTAGGGATAAGTCCTGGTAATAATAAAAATAACATCTTGTTTAAGGTAAAGATCATTCAATTGATTGTTTTAATTATTTCATCAAAATAATCACAAGATTAACGTTTTCGAGTAAATTTTTTAAAATTTTTGCATGCGAGTAATATATTAACACATTTCATCTAAAATAAATGAAAAATATAATTTTAAATTGTCGCAGGTGAAGAATTGCTTACACCTACGAAAATTTATGTCGAAGGTGTTCTAAAAGCAATTCAAACAGGCAAACTAAAAGCCTTCGCGCATATAACTGGAGGTGGACTTGGTGAAAACATCCCTCGTGTTTTACCATCAGATGTAGCTGTCAAATTAGATGCTAAAAAGTGGAATATTCCAGAGGTTTTTCCTTGGTTAGGAGTTGTCGGTAAATTAAATAAATAGAAACACATATAAAACACCTTAAACAATAATTGATCTCATTTAGGAGGCATTAACGAATCTGAAATGTTAAGAACATTTAATTGTGGAATAGGCGGTGTATTGATTTTAAACAAGGCAGATGAGTCGAGTATTTCGAAATTATTACAAGAATATAATATTGTTGCAGTAGGAGAGGTTATTAAAAGGATTGAAGGTAAAAAGTTGTATTCGCATCATTATTGAGCATTACCTATTTATCATTTTATAGGAATGTCTTCGGTGATCGTGGATAATTTTACCGAAACTATGGAGTCGAAGATGAAGAAATATGTAAAGTATGCCGTTAGCATAAATGCAACACCAAAGAAAAAAGTAGGCGTGTTAATATCTGGCACTGGTACCAATCTACAAGCTTTGATTGATGCCACTTTGGATCCGGCCTGCCATATTGGCGCTATATAATAGTTCTCGTCATTTCGAATAAACCGGATGTTGAAGGGCTTAGACGTGCTGAAAGAGCTCGTATACCAACTAAGGTACTGCTTTAAATTCTTGTTATATTGTCAATACTTGAATATACATATACATTTATATTATAAATTAGAGCACAATTTTAAGCACTCTTATAGTGAATGAGCTCGGTTATATAATTGATATGTTTCTCACTGAGCGATGTTTGCCGTGATGAGGAGATGTTATTCTTAGAGCACGGAATTATATGCATTAAAAATCCTGAAAATATGCGCATATATATGCACAATATTTTGTTAAATTATGCAACAGTTTTTTAAAAATTATGCAACAATTTAGTTAAATATGCACTGATTGTATTTTTTAAAAAATTGACGTACAAAAGCACAATATAATTACAAAATTTATTTAAACAAGTTGTTTGTATTACAAAAGATAAATTGATAAATTGATGTAAAGTACAAACCTACAAACTATAAAATATTACATTTTATTTTTTATAATATTTTAAATTTTGACGATCATATATTTCTCTAAATTTTCCACAAGAAATGATTCTCTTCGCTCAGATAATAAATTTTTATGTATAGAAAAACTTCTTTCTACATCAACAGAAGTGATTGGTGAAAACTTAAATTTGCATATAGTAGTGGCATCCATTGTTATAGAAGGCTCATAATTTCCATTTAAAATATTTGAAATTTTAGTAAGTTCATTAAACCTTGTATTTTTTTGTAAATACGTCTTGCATCTTCGTTTTTATAGAATCACCAATTTTACCTTTAACTTGGTTGACCTTATTTTTTAAATCTGTAATTAATTTCACAGAATTTATAAGTTCCACGCCCTGCCTCTCTAATGTAGTTAACGTTTCCGTAATAAAATTCGCTTCGATAAATGCCAGTTGTTGATTTAATGTAGGAATATTTAAAATATTTTACACCCTTTAATAGCTGCGGAATAATCAGAAAATTTTGACACTAACACTGCAATATCATTCAAATAATTTGCATGAAAAATGCGGCCTCTAGCCACGTACCCCACCTCGTAATTATTGGCTGAGGTGGTAAAGGAGTATTAGGTAAACTGACTTTGTACATTTGTTTTCGGAGGGGTGCTTTTACAAATATTTTCTTGACTGTATTGATTAAAGAATTTCCATTTGAATGTTGGTTACGAATTTCTTCTGCTATTCTATTCACGCCATGAACTAAGCATGCGACACGTGTCATTTTTGCAGATTTGGTCATGTATGTAGCAGCATCTGACATCAATAAAACCTTTTCAGTAGGGACAGCATTGGGTAACTAGAAACTTGTTAATACTTCGTTTATGTGATATAATTACATTGTTGGATTTCTCTAATTGTTTCAAACCAATTAAATACGCTTGACCAGGAACGTTTTCACTCAGTACACCTAATAATAAATTGGCGATAAATCGGCCACAAGTGTCAATTGTTTCGTCGACTCTATAATAAATATAATTGTTTCCAATTAACTCCCCAATTTCATTCATGGTTTATTCGAAAACATTGTTTATTTATTTTTTTCTAAAGATGCTTTCATCTGGTACAGTCTACCACAATATTTCTCTAAAAACGCTTTAAAAGTTGAATTTTGTAATTTAATAAGCGGAATGTTGGCACTAACAAAGGCTTCACATAAATCAAAATTGAATTCTTCTCTATTTTCACAGACTGATGCCGAAGAAATTGTTTCATTAAGCGTTAATTGTTTTGTATTTTTCATTTTCTTCTATTTTGTATGCGATGCTGAAGCAATATGTTGTGTAGTTTGAAGTTGTTTGTCACATGGAATCTATTAATTCGAAAACTGTTTTGATATCAAATTCAAATAAAAACTAATATAAAGTAAACTTACTGTTTACTGCAACATCGACAAAACACCTCGTTTAAATTTAAATAAAGTTTTGGATAATCCTTTATCCATGTAGCTATCAAAGACTGTGTTGGTGGCATTATTACTTTGTTTTAAAAACAACGACTGACCCCTGACAAATCTAAAATGAAACTGAAAGACAACCGATGGTAGTGGGACTCGTTTATTTTACAAAAAATTTAAATTATACAAATATGCACGTATATGCATTTTATTCTGATTTATGCATCAATTTCTGAAAATATGCAAAATATACAAAATGAAAAATCTGTTTTTTACATTTGTTTTTGTTTAATTCGTGTAGATTCGAGAAAAATTTCTTGGCATATCGATATTATAGAAAATGCAAATGTATATAATCCCATGCTCCAGTTATTATACAAAGAAAATAACCGTTCCACATCTAGTGGTGTTGTGTTTGCATAGTTAAAATAAAATAATTTATTTGAAGTTACTTAAGGTATCTGTAGACGCACAATCGTTATCTCTACAATTTTTTCTTAATTTGATTAAGTTTGATGATTTTTCACATTACTGAAACAATAAAAAAGTAGTATACTCTTTACGTGTTTTGTCGTATTTGTTCTGGCAAAATAATTTTATACATTTGTGTACATCCTCAGTAAACCGATGTTTTATAATAATTCTAACACTAACACTTTTTTCGGACATAATTACACTTTACACAAAAACGACCACGCTACAATATAGCAAATGTTACAAAATCATAATTCTCATCCAGCTGTAACGATGTATTAGGACTGCGGTCTGTGATTGGACTACGTACGGTGTTCTACAAGAACGCGTCTTAGCGACACCGGTTTATCGACATAATTTGGCATTTTTAATCTAAAGTTAATTGATATTTTGCATACATGTATAGTAGAAAATATACACTACCATCCATAAGTTTAATCGCACTACAGATAATTTTAATTGCGCTATGATATTAAAGAGAATGTTTATTTTCATGGCAAATTTATTTATAAAATACTAAATTAACCTACAATTCAAGCAATTGACATTAATCTAAGTTATAATTATAAGTTAGATTAAGTTTTACTTTCGTCAAGGTAACCACCCCTAGCTGCCATCACGGCTTTACAAACACGTGGCATTCGTTCAACTAGTCTGTCAAGATATTCCTTATCGATAGAGTTCCATGCATTCCGCAACTTATCCCAAAGATCTGTTTTGCAAGTAGGAGGTATTTTACGCATTTCACGATCCAAACAGTCCCATAACAGCTCTATCGGATTGTAGTTCGGACTTTGGGGTGGCCATGTCATTAATGTAAGGATTCCTCTTTCAGTTTGGTCGGCGAAAAACCTTTTTACAATCTTTGCTGGGTGTTTGGGGTCGTTATCTTGCTGATAAACGAACTACGGACCCCTTAGCTCCATCGCTGACGGAAGAGCATGCTCTTGCAATATACCGAAAAAGACTTCTTTTGTCATTCTTTCTGTGATTTGCGCCAATTTTCCGATGTGTTCACCTCCAAAGCAACTCCAAACCATCACATTTCCACCACCATGTTTCACTGTCTTAACCACACATTCATCTAACATTTTCTCCCCGACACGACGACGCACAAAAGTGCAGCGTTTATTTCCAAAAATTTCAAATTTGAATTCATCTTTCCATTCTTCGACAGTCCAGTATCTGTGTTCTCGCCCAGGCCAATCTTTTTTGTTCATGTTGTGCAGAAAGACGTGGTTTTTTACTGCTACTCGACCTCTAAGTCCAGCTTCAACTAAATGGCGTTTGGTTGTTGTTACGCTAACCGTAGCTTCGTGGCGTAGGTTATATTGTGTTGCTATTTCCGGGGCTGTAAGGCGACGATTGCGCAATGACATTAATTTCAGATATTCATCTTCTCTTTTAGTAGTTATCGTCGACCGTCCACTGCGTTTTCGGTTCCCGAGTTGGCCAGTTTCTGCTATTCTCTTTATAGTTTGGCGAACACAATACTTAGAAACTTTTAGTTTTCGAGCGATTGCTCTATTAGAAAGCTTTGTTTCGTGCAATGCAAAAATTCTTGCCCTTTGTTCAAGAATTAGTTGCTTTCTCCTTGCCGTGTTTTAAGCACAATTAAAAAAAAACGCTCACTCGATATCAGTTGCTGATACTTCATTAACAACGTGAATACTGAGTATTCGCTGTGTAATAGACATAAAATATACCCTTACAAGCGCACAAATATCAGGTAAAGACTGGCTATTACGTCCACGTAATAAACCATACAATAAACAATTCGATATCACTTGCTGACACTTCATTAACAACGTGAATACTGAGTATTCGCTGTGTAATAGACATAAAATATACCCTTACAAGCGCACAAATATCAGGTAAAGACTGGCTATTACGTCCACGTAATAAACCATACAATAAACAATTCCGAGTAAGAGATAATCACCATGACAACCTCATTATATTTCTTATCTGAATATTATTTCTTGAAGTAGAAAGTAATGCGTTCATTCGTTTATACAAAATACTTCGGTTAAATAACGTGCAAATATGTAAAATGATTTTAGTTTGGATAGAATGTCAATATATTAACTTAAATATTTTATTTCCTTCTGCAATTAAAATTATCTGTAGTGAGATTAAACTTATGGACGGTAGTGTAGGTACACGTTTCTTTGCAAGATACATATGCTTGACTATCGACCGCTGGTAAACATAAACTTTACTTTAAATAAAAATAAATCACAAAATGCACACAATGCGTGGGAAGTTTTGGTAAATAAAAAGTCCATTTTAATGATGTGCCGTCGTCTAAATGTTTATAATTAAACGTTGAAACTTACTGAGCACAACTGTCAAAAAAATGACAGTGAAACTCTTTTGCAGACATGTCGCAGTTACTACCAAATAATTTAATTTTTTTTCGAAAATTCCCACGTTTATTTTAGGAACATTAAAAACAAAGGGTGCTTAACTGTTGCTAAATACAAAAACATCAATGTAGGTGTTCCACCCGGACATTTATCGGTAAAAGAACACTCACTTACTGTCTTGTTTTTAGGTATTGAAACATAAGGATTATTCGTCGCGGGAAGGATTTGATGACGCCATGCACGCGGAACTCGTAAAAGTCGGTGCCGAATTAATTTGCTTGGCAGGGTTTATGAGAATTCTAAGTGCCACTTTCACTCAGAAATGGAGAGGAAAATTAATAAACATCCACCCGGCTTTACTACCCTCATTTAAGGGCATCAACGCTCAAAAGCAAGCTCTAGAAGCTGGTGTCAAAATAAGTGGATGTTCGGTACATTTTGTCGAGGTACTAAAAGATTCATTAAATTGTCTAAATTAGATTTTTTAAATTGCAATTCTGCCCAAATATAGGAAGATGTAGATGCCGGCGCTATTATAACGCAAGAAGCAGTACCAGTTCACCCGGATGACTCGGTAGAAACTCTTACCGAAAGAATTAAAACAGCCGAACATCGAGCCTATCCTAGAGCGCTTCAATTACTAGCGACTGGAAAGGTTATGTTAGGTTCCGATAACAAATTACAGTGGAAAATTTGATAAACTTTTTATATGCGATTGTTACTCGAAGAAATTTTTAAATAAGTTTATTAAGTGATCTATAGATTTGGTTATACCATACATACAGAATTAAAAACGATTGTCATAGCCGCCACATACTTATAACTGAAATAAAAACACCGCTACATTAAGCCCCGAACTTTTCTGCTAATATTAATGGGTGTATAAATAGATGCATGATTTGTATTAACTTTCAAATTAATGCTAATACCATGACAAAAGCGTCGAAAGTCCAGATTTGAAAATATTACTATTGTTCATTGTCGCTTTCAAGAAATTGAATACTTGTCTGATAAAACTTACCCTTATGTGAACAAAATTTAAGAACTATGATAAATATAAAGCAGTTGTTGAAAACTAATTTATAGAAGTAATATATCAACAAGAATTTAAATAGCTTCAAGAATTTTGTCATTACGAAGATATAATTAGTTCCACTGGCGGAATACAGACCTATATTACTAACAGAATCTTCAACAGCCACGTAAAGTCTATGTTTATGATCTAATATCTAGAGAAGCATTTTTCTTGGAAAACACTATTATAAAATAGTATACTTATGTAACGGCAATGACAATCATTTTCGATCGCATGTAAGATTTAAACAAATCTATAGATCACTTAATGAATTTAAAAAAATTATTTAAGATAATCGCATATAAAAAAGTTGATCGAATTTCCAATTGTAATTTGTTTTCGGAATCTAACCTAACCTAATTGTTAGTGAAGACTAAACAAGAATCAGTCGAAAATATAAACAAAACAGGAAAATTAAGCTCGACAATGTACTCAGGAAAACAAATGCCAGACTAACAGAGCATGGTTTTATATGGAGCTAAAGATGTTCTGTCAGCTCGACGTATAAACAGTAGAGTGTAGTAACTACATGGACAAGAATAACAGAAAATGATAGAAATGGTATACAAGAAAGAATGGAAAAGATATGAGAGAATTAACCGCTAGTATTAAGAACAAAAACCGATCCTTTTTGCCTATTATTCTAGTTGGTTTTTAACTGTCGTTTATTTTTGTAAATTAATTGTGCCCTTAAGTCAAATATGGTAAGTTTTATTTGAATTCGTAAGTTTGTATTTATAAGTGAAATTTTGACATTTTCAAGAAAATATATAAAACGCCTATAAGGTTTGAAATTTTTGTAGAAATCCTTACGCTAATTATTGCTAGTTATTAAAGTATTATCAAAAGCGATGCCAGAATGTAAAAAATACCGATTAGGTATTTTTATAGGTTAAATGAGCAATGGAATGTTTAAAATTGCTATTTTCTAAGTTTTTAAATAGTTTCACTTACTGCCCGTAATTGGTAAGACATCCAATAAGCAATGACGATGATATTTCAAGTAACAGACATGTGCACGAAAATAGCAGTGGTCTTAAATTTGCTGAAATAACGATTTATACCTTAAATAAAAGAACTTCGGGTTTATTGAACTCTTTATTCCAACATGTTACATAACTAAAAATAAATAAATGGGTTTCTTAATAACAAAGAGAAAATAAAAGTGTTTATATTATAGGACAAACAAAATAATTGTGCATTAAAAGAACAGTCATGCCAAAATACTAAACAAATGTCATTTTTTACTTAGTTAATTGGATTAAAACACTTAATGTTTTGTTGCTTGACCTTTATTGTTTATCACCTGTTGACACCCGTGGGGCAACGAGTTCACCAGTTGCCTACATGTTTCTGCTGAAGTTAACTGCCATTCAGCTTGGGATCTTCTCCATAGATCGTCAATATTTTGCGGCTTAGCGGCAGTTACAGTCTTTTTCATCTCCACCCATAAATTTTCAATGGGCTTTAAATCTGGCCATTGTGCAGGCCAATCCAAAGTGCGAATGTTATTATCTCAAAACCATGTTTTAGCTTTACGAGAAATATGTTTCCGTATCGTTATCCTGCATATATTGGGTCTGGGAAAAAGTTCGTGGCGTTTTTTCAGTAAAATTCAACTGGTCCCCGCATGGCGCGTGGACGAATTCATTTAAACCGAATATGCTCCATTATTATCGACAATGTTTCGCCATTTTTTTGGTAGATCCATGATCCCATCGGTGAAAAACTTCTGTGGTTTCTGGTCGAAAAACTGAATCAAGTAGTTTTCACAGGCTTCTTTTGAAACCAACTTAATTCCATTGAGAGAGTTCTGCAGAGATCGAAACAGATGATAGTCAGAGGGTGCTATATCCGGACTGTAAGGTGGGTGCATCAAAACTTCCCAACCAAACTCTCTCAATTTTTGACGGGTCATCAAAGAAGTGTGTGGTCGGGCGTTGTCATGATGGAAGACAACACCTTTCCTATTAATCAATTCGGGCCGTTTTCTTTCAATCGCCTGGCGTAATCTCTCTAGTTGTGCACAGTAGAGTTGAGAATCAATCGTCTGACCAGTTGGAAGTAGCTCGTAGTGGACGATTCCCCTCCAGTCCCACCATACACACAGCATCACTTTTTTTTGGCGTCAATGTTGGCTTAGCGAACGCTTGTGACGGCTCACCATCCTTTATCCACGATCTTTTACGCTTCCGATTATCGTACGTAATCCATTTTTCATCTCCGGTTATTAAACGTTTCAGAAACTGCTCGATTTCATTCCGTTTCAGCAGCGCATCGCAGATGTTAATTCGGTCAATCATGTTTTTCACGCTCAACTCATGAGGAACCCATACGTCAAGCTTTTTTTTGTAACCAGCTTTGTGTAAATGGTTCAAAACAGTTTTGTGGTCAATGCCTAGCTCCATGCCCATATCGACACTGCTGATATGCTTATCTTGTTGGACTTTTTCAAGAATTTCATCAGATTTTTCAGTGATTGGACAACCGCAGCGTGACTCATCTTTCACATTGAAATTTCCAGAACGAAAGCGAGCGAACCATTTCCGCGCAACAGATTTCGATAAAGTACCTTCACCGTACACAGCACAAATTTTATCACAAGCCTGCGCAGCGTTCTTCCCCTTATCATAATAATATTGCAGAATATAGCGAAATTTCTCATTATTCTTCTCCATTTTCAAGTGCGAATAACTTTCCAACCACTGCACCGATTACAATGTTTCTACGCTCAAACTAACGTTCGGAAGGTCATCTAAAAAACGAGCCCTCGGTGGTGTCGCTGTGACTTGTTGTTCTTTAGTTATCGGCAACCAATGCCATCTATCGGGAAAAACGCCACGAACTTTTTCCCAGACCCAATATAACCATCTTAGTGGCATTTCTTCCTCTGCATATGGTAGAAGCGCAGTTTGTAATATGTTCACATAGACATCAGCATTCATTATGCCTTCTATCTTGTGTACATGGCCTACGCTATACCTCAAAAAAACACCCCACAGTATGGTGCTTGAGCCTCTGAATTTTACAGTCTTTTGGTGTACTGGGGTTGAAATGCTGTCAATGGTAGTCTTCGTACGTGTCGTTGGTATCCATCAGAATTAAAACTATTTTCGATTCATCGGACCACAGTACATTAGGCCACTTTTTTTCGTCCCATTGTACGTATTCATAAGCAAACGACAATCTACTTTGTATTTGCCTTTTATTTAATGATACTTTCCTAGGCCTTCTCGCATGCAACTTTCCTTGAAGCAGTCTTCGTCTAATAGTAGAGGGGCCTATATAAAACTCACTTTTAATTGCAGTTGAACTTATGAATGGTGTCTTCTTTGCACAATTTATAATGTTTCTGTCTTCTTTTTCCACTTTTCTCCAGTTGTTATTTTGTATAAACTTGTATCTTTTGCGTCTATTAAGCATATTACAACAGAAATGGATGATTAAAAAATTGTTAAATTATTTTGCAAAAGACAATACATCATACGTCGGCGTTTAATGCTGCCAGCTATGGTGTTGCTATTTTATGCATAGACTCAGTAATTCCCCCTCATATATGGTACTTTACCGGAAACCATATTTATTGAGGAATTTTAAATAATTTCAATATAGCTGCATCAGAATTGTCCTTTGTATATGTTATTTATAGGTATTAATTTAGGGTTGCTATTTTCATGCACATGACTGTATATAAAAATATAAATTTTTATGTCACCGTATCTGATTTACAGTCACTTTGCCATTATCCTTAAGATGCTATAAGTATAGGACTTAGTGTTTGTCTTAAAGAACACTCATTAAAATGTATATTCTTCAATTCTGCGTGATTGTAAATGTTTAAATGCTTCAATTTATATTTCTAATAACTTGCATATTACTGCCTTCTCAATTTTTGCCCGTCTTCTTATTTTTGTGGACAGTTGTGCAAACCTGCAATACTTAAGAAAAACCCCTACCAATAAGCGGTTACGTTTGGTGACACCTAGAAATTTTAATAACACAAATTATTGCTTCTGATGGTCTGTAAACTTTGTATTGCATTACAATACATTTTCTTTGCTATCATTTAGGTAATGCAGATTGTTTTGTAGATATCACATGATCCTTCGAGTGCCAGGACCAATTTCCAGTTTTATTTAATCCAGTACAATGAACGAGAATAGGAACGCGGGATAGTTTTGTTATATTCCTGATGGTACGTGATTTGACTCACTCTTTTATATATGCGTTTACGGAGTGTTAATGAATTTATTGGAAATTCCTCATATCGCATGATGCTGGACTATAGCAAATACAACAAATATTTTTTACTTCACCGACTATCTAGTGATTATGCTTAAGGTGTTAAATCATTATTAAAAGTAGAAGAATTTAGGTGAGAGACAGTTATACGTGCAAGTAACGGAACTGAAGGTAGCGAGGAAGATTAGCGGAAGACTGCACAGAAACCGCTATCGACGCGAACAGCATAATTTTTGGAGAGCCTTCAGAGACTTAACAAGAAAGTTATCTAATACTGCTTTGAAAAAAGGTAGTAAGTAGTACAAGCTTCGAGTTGCATTTATGAATTAAATGTTCTGTCAAATACTGCTGATACAGCGAGAAAATTTCGCGCCAAAGTACAAATACGGCGGATCAAGAGAACCCACTGTTTCACGAATTGACTGTTCGAAGACTAATACTTGTCAGTAGTAACTTCTAGACGAATTATGGTGGCACCTCGTGGAAATTTACTTAACTTATTTTAAGTCATCCATGTAAAACTACTTTTTTTCCTTTTTCCCTGAGGTGAAATTCTTCTAGCCGAAATTACAAATACAGACTCTCTGAGATTACGGCCTTCCGATAAAAAGAGTTTAACGATGGATAAACAAGTTTATCTCGACTTCAAAGTCCAATAAAGTGATTTAGACGTGGTCAAGCATAATTTCCCATGGGCCAGTGAGGAGTTAGAGCATTTAATGCCGAAGTTCGCCAACCACTTGATTACCATCCTCATAGGAAGTCCCTCCAATAAAGACTTTTGCCCTCAAATTAAAGTCTCCAGATTCTTGGACTAACAAATGTAAGATACGAAAGAGAATTGAGCTTCATTAAGAACATCGCGAGATACAATGGTTTTGATTCGGAAATAATCAATGGATTAATTAGAAAGGCTAACATAAGAAAAACAATCCGCGATACCACATGTCTATCACCTTAGAGCAATCGGGAAAAGCAGTTTGTATGTTTACCTTATCATCGTATGGCAAAAAAATTAAATAGTATTTTTAGAGAGCGCGGTTTTTCAAGTCACTTTTCGTTCCACTAATTCAATCAAAACCCTTTTAGAAAATGCAAAACACAAAATCGAAGAAAATAAAAAGTCGGGAATCTACGGAATTGAATGTTTAGATTGCAGTAAACAATACATTGGCCAAACAAAACGATCGACCGAAACCCGGTATAAAGAACATCGTGCGCACATAAAATTCAACCGACCAGAAAAATCAGGTATAGCAAGGCATGTGTTAGAAAATAATCATAATGTTAACATGGATTGTTTACATTTGATAAAGAACGTGTGTAATTATCGTGAATTAGACACGTATGAAAGCATGTACATTTTAAAGAATAAAACCATGTGGTGAACAGTGACACTGGCCCGACCAGACGTCTCTTTTCGGTCTGCTTAATGTCAGAAAAAGAGAAACACTAATAAATCACAAGCAGGCACTTATCGGTCGTGTCCGTGTTCCCTTTTCAATGTCATTCATCTTAGTTTAAGTAAAACAATTTTAAAAATCTTGCGAAACGAACATACAGTGTACATTTTGGTTCTCAACGGTACGATCGCGTACGGAGTTTGTTTTCGTACAGGTATTTTTCGCCGTGGTTTACCAGGTGCGACACTTTGCAATTATCTGCTGATGACAACTTAATTGTCGAAATGCGTATACAGAATTACGAAAGTTAATGTGGAAAGGGATTATATATCAACCTTAGTGATTAAGTTAAAGAACCACAGGCTCAATCAAATTCAACTTCAAGATGACTTCCCGGTCAAAGGAGTACAACATTTTTCATAAGATATATAGTAAAGTTAAGTTTTTATGTGCAGATATCAATTTCTTGAATCGCTGTAAAAGTAGAAATGTATTCCCAAAATTTATTAAAGTAAATGTTACATCAAATTGTAGAATGAACGAGAAAGTCATTTCATATGCGAAAATGAAATGGTTAAAAATGGAAATGAAATATCTGTACAGCAACAGAAGTAGATTAGAACTAAAATTATATGAATTGCATTTAAAACTAACAAAAAATTTCAATCACTTTGAATATCAAGACTGGTGTTGTTTTTATAGGAAAATCGCGGAAAGTACAAACCATAAATTAAATAAGAAAATTAAAGGTCCGAACAAGAAATTCAAAAATTTATGCCCACGATCAGACAAGAGTGTTAATAGAAATCCTATAAAAGAAACACTAGTCGTCAATAATTCATCCGAGACTTTTTAATCGAGGAGAAATATACTTATTAAACAAAGGTTTAAAACATTGTTTGTCCAACCGTGACACCCCTACCGAGGAGGTGATCGCAAGCATCGAAACGGCTATTAAATATTTAGATCCAACTTCAAAAAATTTCATTAGAGAAGCTTGTAAGACTCAAATTAAACAGAACTTACAAGAACATAAATAAAAAGTAGTGCACCACGAATGGAACTTAATTAAGAGTCTCAGATCGAAAGACTGTTTTCATTTAAAAGTAGATAAAGGGAACAAGTTAGTAATTTTGGACAAAAGCAACTATTTTCAAAGAGTGAAAAACTTAATCTCAGAAGGGCCCTATGTTGAATGTATGAAAACTCCATTACCAAAAATGATTAGGGACACAAAAAACGCGTTAAAAAGTTGTGCAAAGTTAATAACCCCGAATACGAATTATAGATTAAGTGTAAGTAATCCCTTGATCCCTAGACTATATTGTTTACCTAAAATACACAAACCAGGCAACTCAATGAGACCAATTGTCTCAGGGATCAACTTTCCTACTTACTTGATTTCAAAGTGGTTAGTGAATGAATATAAAAATTTGCCTGAAAAACTTGAAAGCCTATCAGTCACTAACTCATTAGAATTTATTCAAAGGATTAAAGATTGTAAATTAGAAGAAGGGGAAATTTTAGTATCATTCGACGTAATGTCATTGTTTCCTTCGGTACCGATCCCAGAAACTTTAAAATATTTAGAAGAACTTCTTCACAAAAATAAGATCGAACCAGAGAAAATAAAGGAATACGTGAGATTAACAAACCTTTGCATGTCCTAAAACTGTTTTCAATTTGAAGGGAAGTTTATGAACAAAAACAGGGAACTGCAATGGGCAATTGTCTTTCTCCATTCATAGCGGACTTATTTATGAGTAACTTTGAAATTTAATTAAAACATAAAGCTAAATATTTTCCAAGAATCTGGATTAGGTATGTAGATGATATTTTCGCGATTTTCAATACACATAAATGCAACTTGGATGATTTCGTCAAACAGTTAAATTCAAAATTTCCGACAATTAAATTTACAGTAGAAAAAGAAAACAATGACAAGTTGCCTTTTTTGGATACCTTAATTATTAGGAATAATCTTAAAATAGAAATTGATATTTTCCGAAAAGAAACCAATGTCAATAGATTCATCACGGCGGACTCAAATCATAGCATGCAACAAAAGATGGCTTCGTTCAATTTTCTTATTAATCGTTTGATTAATTTCCCACTAACAAATGTAAGATACGAAAGAGAATTGAACTTCATTAAGAATATCGCGAGATACAATGGTTTTGATTCGGAAATAATCAATGGATTAATTAGAAAGGCTAACATAAGAAAAACAATCCGTGATACCACATGTCTATCACCTCAGAGCAATCGGGAAAAGCAGTTTGTATGTTTACCTTATCATCGTATGACAAAAAATTTAAGTAGTATTTTTAAAGAGCGCGGTTTTCAAGTCACTTTTCGTTCCACTAATTCAACCAAAACCCTTTTAGGAAATGCAAAAGATAAAATCGAAGAAAATAAAAAGTCGGGAATCTACGGAATTGAATGTTTAGATTGCAGTAAACAATACATCTGAAAAATAAAACGATCAATCGAAACCCGGTATAAAGAAAATCTTGCGCACATAAAATTCAACCGACCAGAAAAATCAGGTATAGCAAGGCATGTGTTAGAAAATAATCATAGTGTTAACATGGATTGTTTACATTTGATAAAGAACGTGTGTAATTATCGTGAATTAGACACGTATGAAAGCATGTACATTTTAAAGAATAAAAGCCATGTGGTGAACAGTGACACTGGCCCGACCAGACGTCTCTTTTCGGTCTGCTTAATGTCGGAAAAAGAGGAACACTAATAAATCACAAGCAGGTACTTATCGGTCGTGTCCGTGTTCCCTTTTCAATGTCATTTATCCTAGTTAAGTAAAACAATTTTAAAAATCTTGTGAAACGAACATACAGTGTACATTTTGGTTCAACGGTATAGATCGCGTACGGAGTGTGTTTTCATACAGGTATTTTTCGCCATGGTTTACCAGGTGCGACACTTTGCAATTATCTGCTGATGATGTCAACTTAATTGTCGGAATGCGTATATACAGAATTACGTAAGTTAATGTGGAAAGAGGTTATATATCAACCTTAGTGATTAAGTTAATCAACCACAGGCTCCATCAAATTCAAGCAATTTACTTTGCTTTTTGAATGCAAAGTACTGAAAAGAACTGACAAAATCGAATAGCAAGCCAAACAAATAAAAGTAATGAGTTATCGACAAACGTAAACACAGCACAATGACAATTTACAATTTATATCGCGATCTATCAACCCTGGATTTCCATTCCAACATACATGATATAAAATTCACTATTGCTTAAAAATATTTAGTAACATAAAGGATATATTTTTATTTATAGTTAATTCACTTTATAATAATGGTAATGAAACATCATATATACGTCACCGATGATGTAGATGCACTGCTTATTTAATTCCACTATAGAAGAGGTGAGGACACGGATTGCGCACAATATGTAATAATCTTTCATCCCCAGTAGTGATTATGATGTAAAATTTTGCAATTATGTCTTATGTAACTACGTTATATACTACAAACTTTCTCCTTGTCTTTTTTCTGCAATTGTGAATTGTTATTAAATTTGTTTAAAAAGTATCTGTATTTTGTATTATTTTTTCCAATAAAATTCAATTATGTACTTTCGATATACCTTACAGATTAAGTTCCTTTATACCCATGTAAGTTATTTGATTCAATTTGAAAAAAATGTACTAAAATACCTGAACTGAAGCATATTTAACTGTTTATTATTTTCATTGTTCTTACAAAACTTTTTGCCAAGAAAATATGTATTTATCAAAAATAAAAGCCAATTAATTGAATTGCAAGTTCATGGGTTTGTAGTAAATCAGTATTTCTAGTTATTAATAATTACAGGTTGCTTGAAAAATACTCGACTGATATATGTATATGAATTGTAAACCATACCTTGGTATCGGTATTGATCACTTGTTTTATGGGATATTCATATAAAAATCTACGTAAGAAACTAAGATAATTTGCTAGCTAGTTTCATTGCTTAAGTACTATTATTCAATAAAATTTCTAGTCATCATGGATTGGTATAATCAGTAATGTTATATAGCATTACAGTTGGGGTAATGCTCGAGATCTAGAATTCAAACTGTGCAAAATTAAATTATAGGATTATTAAAATGGTGCTGTTAATGAGTTTATGTACAAAAATCTTAGTGTGCTACAAGCTCAAGACACGTTTATTCTATGTCTTATAAATGAATAATTTTATTTATCCACTTTAATGAACCATTCTTATGCGACCAAATGCGGAGAGACTAGTGTCTTTCAAATACCTAGGGCCAAGAACAAATTGAGGATGATTATATCCTACCAAAGTTGCTGAACTAATAAGTTGTCTATAGACATCCAAAACAAATTCGGTTAAGATTCTTACATTTTAACCGACTGATAAATAACACATTTGTGTATACCTTTGATAATTTTGTTGTCTTGTCCTAATGTACGTGAATCTTGAAGAATTTCTTATGTATATTACATTCATTATAGACATAACCAAATTCCCAAGAAGTAGTATAATTTAGTAGTAAATAATTGGGTCAGTGTTAAACTCTATCTACAATCCCTCGGAAAACTAAAGTACACATGACCTATCTCAACTAATATTTTGAATTTCGGTATAAGAATTTACTTTTTTATTTTCCTTATTAAATGTATAAAAATAAAATATTTAAATCTAGTTAAATCAAATATTCTCTTTTCTCTTTATCCCTAAAAAAAATAAAAAGTAATAGTATACCATATGTGAGCAACCACCGGCCCACGAGACATTGTCGTATTATTTCATGTCTGATATCTATTGCTAAATCTTATGAACACTACTTTTAAACGCGAACGTATTTGCACATTAAAGTTTGGCCCACAACATGTCAAAGATTGCCCATACCTGGTATATACAGACATAATGCATTTTTTATTTTATGTACAAGCAGGTAATAAATAAAAGAACAGTATTTTGTATTATTTTACTTTTTTGTAGTAATTGTATAGCCTACATCGAAATTCATCTGAACCAGGTAGCATTTTTCCTTGCAGAATTTTATTATTAATTTTAATGTAGTTGAAGATAACAATATAAATAAAATATTTTATTATAGACACCTTTAATCCTGCTACATATTCACATTCTCTGAAACAAACAAAAAAATCTTGTAAAAGCTGTGAATTTACCAGAACCAATAAAAAATTCGTGAAAAATCTTTACCTGTGAATTTGATACTTTTCTTAATATAGAGAAAAGGGCTTTTTTGTACTATATTTTCAATTATATTGATTCAATATCTTCTTCTATGGCACATTTTGATGTAGATGATGGAATATTATGAATATCATCTAATATGAGATTGGTTTTATATTTTCTTTATTGGTGGCAGAGATGTGAACTGATTCTAAATTATACAAAACAATTTTTATTACGTTTGCCACAAAGGTCTATAGTTTCGTGTTAGATGTTTGCCTTACAATGCTTAATACAAATAGTAAATGCATAGTGTGTATTCTCTCAACAGCTGAGAATTCATCCAATGTTGGAACCGGGACGATGTTGCTTTTGGAAATCCATGAAGTTCAGACCCATGTTGATTACAATTTGCAAAATAACTCAACAGTTGAGAATTCATCCAACGTTGAAACCAGGATGATGTTGCTTTTGGAAATCCATGAAGTTCAGACCCATCTTGATTACAATTTGTAAAATAACATCGTCTAACTGTGCATGTTTCATAATTCTGAAAATACTAAAAATTGTAAATTATTACATGTATATCATTAATATTATATTAAGTAAAATAAAAAATAGTAATAATAGTTGTTTTTAAGAAAAAGTTCAAATCTTCAAGTTCGCCGTGGTAATACATATATAAATGAAAATAAATATAACTAAAACAAAAGGTTTTCATGAAGATAATATACTAATTTACCGGCAACAATTTCTGTATTTTGTGCTTTTGTGTTAATCCCTGTGCAGACATGAAACAATCGCAATACTTCTCGATTAACATTATACCACCTGATTGTTTCTCGGTGCCGATGTGGGCATGGTGTACTGATTTATTAAGGCACTGACAAACATTAGTGGTAATGAAGAAACGAATTAGTAACTTATAATGACTAAATTTATTAAATAAAATGGCTTGATGTTAAAGTCATATTATTTTGACAATAATGGCATATATGAATTGAATGTGAAGCAAACTTGTGTCATTATTATTACAGTAAAACCTGTCAATAACGGCCACCCAAAAAGCAAAATATATTGGCCGTTATATAAAGGTGTCCGTAATTGACAGGTTTTTCGTCTCACAAATAAAATACATAATTAATTTTAGGATTTGCTTTCTTTATTTTATTAATTAAAGTAAATAGTATATAAATACAAATATGTGTAAGAAAAACAAATTTTAATGTATTTACAAATTATAGATAATATGACATCTAATAAATTATTTATATGTACATATTATTACAATATATTCATACGAAAAAACACAATTTATTAGGATTTTTTAAAGTATGTTTCAATATTTGTTTGCTTCACTTTTTTTAGCTTCGATTTAAAAACTGCAGCTTCACATGTAAGTAAAATTGTAGAAACATCCATATAAATGTCACCATTGTTATTGCACAATAAATAATTTTTTATGTCTCTTAATTTTGCACACACTTCACTCATACTAGATAAACTAGATTTTGGAGTTTCACATTCGTCCAGGTCACTATTATCAGAGTTATGTTCTTCATCATTATTGCACAAATCTTCAACAATTTCTGGAATACTGAAGTTAGGGCTCTCTGTAGGCACATGACGATCAATAGAAGCATATTGATCTAAATCCATCAAAAATTCGTTACGAACTGCAGTATATAGCTGGGCAAGGGGTATTTCGTCTTCTTCATCAAACATTGTGTCGTCCTGGATAACATCAGAGAATCCGGCCTTGGAAAAACATTTTTTAACTGTAGCAGGAGATACCTTTTTCCAAGCAGCTGTAATCGATACAAGTGCATTGGCTAAATTTATGTTTTTTTCAAAAATTTCAAAATCACATTCATTGTCAATAAGCGTTAGAAGCTTTTTAATCAAAAAATTTCGGTAAATCAATTTGAAATTCTGAATTATTCCTTGATCCGAGGGCTGACAATACGAAGTGGTGTTTGGCGGCAGGAAGACTAGTTTAACATTTTCTAATGGAACTTTAGAATGTGAAGTGGCATTATCCAAGAAAAGAAGCACTTTTCTATTTTGTTTTTTCATTTTATTGTCAAATTTATGCAGCCATCTTGTCATAATTTCCGTTGTCATCCATGCCTTTTTGTTAGATACCCATTCTAAGGGTAATTTTTCCAATTATTAATGGATCTTTATTTATAAAATACTAAATTAACATACAATTCAAGCAATTGACATTATTAGTCTAAGTAATATTATAATAAGTTAGCTTAAATTTTACTTTCGTCGAAGTAACCACCCTCAGCTGCGATCACAGCTTCACAAACACGTGGCATTCGTTCAACTAATCAGTCGAAATATTCCTCATCGATGGAGTTCCATGCATTCTGCAACTTTCCCCAAAGATCTGTTTTGCTAGTAGGAGGTGTTTTACACACTTCACGATCCAAACAGTTCCATAACAGCTCTATCGGATTGCAGTCCGGACTTTAGGATGGCCAGTCATTAATGTATGGATTGCTCATTCAGTTTGATCGACGAAAAACCTTTTTACAATCTTTGCTGTGTATTTGGGATCGTTGTCCTGCTGATTAACAAACCCCGGACCCATTAACTCCATTGCTGACGGAAGAGC
>JAVIWB010005237.1:0-70039 GCA_031893035.1 Dermolepida albohirtum
TAGGTTCTAGCATGATGGATGTTCTGCAACTGCAGAATTATTGTACATCGTCTTTGATAATAGGCTATTTAACTAGCTAGAATAATATTCATTGACCTAGATCGTTTGATTTATTTTCAAATGACTTTTTTTTCTCTGGGGATTTTCAATAATTAATAAATATGGGAAACATTTAACACGAAACAATTACAAATGTTCAAGGAAGTTATTACGGTTAATGAAGGTATTATTCGTTTGGATCAGATCATTTTGAACACTTAGTAAAATAGAAGTTTAAAATCCTGTTTTGTCTTCATTTTTCTTAAAGCAAAAACACAAGTTTTAGAAGAAGAAAATCAATATTTTTATTTATTTGAGAGAAATTACTTTTGGAAATTTTGATTTACGTATGCTTAGAGTTTATTTTTTTTTCTAATAGTACAGTTACTTTCTTTAATTTTATAATTAATATAACCAATTATCAAAATGATTTCATCAACCATATTTTCATTAAAAGCTTATTTTATATTTTAAATATCTATTATTAATTTTGAGATTTTAATTTAGAAAAGTCATAAAAAGATTCAAATTAAAAATATATCTATTGTACAGAGCTAATAAAGGTGTAAATACATCTGTTATAAAAGCCCACATCAACGTTTGATGACTGAACGTAGCGCATACTTAGCGCGTAAGTACTGTGGAGTGTTCAGATTTATTTGGCAGTGGGGAAATAGTGAAATCAGGAAAATATGGGTATGCGATGTCTGAGTCAGTTATAGATATTTGCACACAATCATTAGGTATTATATATTAATAAAAAGCATAAGTGACTTTTCATGTGTTATTTCTTCTTTTTGTGTAAAATTATTAATGGAAACCTTTAAATTTTACTAAATATAAAGCTATGTAAATAGAAAGAAAAATATAACTACAAGTAACTGGCAAATAATAATTTATTTCAATATGTGAAACTTTGTAAAATTGTATAATAGTTATGTCCCAAATATTCTATAAAATGAAAATGGAAATTTCTTTAGGGGAAAAAGTAATATCTTCAAAAACGAAAGTAAAATCCTCCCTACTTCTAACTAGAACACCAAAATAACCCTTTTAATCAGCAGAAAAAAATATTACAATTGGAGCACTAGTACAAACCTTCGATACAAATAGTGAAGATCTACCTGTATTAGCTTTAAATAAGTCTACTTTTGAGAGTAAGTTTCGAAGTTATCGGACTAAAATGAACATATTCGTTCCCTAGACGTTAGCGAAGTTCCTGTTTGAAATAGCGTAACAAACGTCTCATGATACTTACATAGGTAACGAAAAAACGATCACTTTTGTAAGTAAATTTTGACGTTAGCGGACCAAAACCGAGCAATTTTGGCCAAATAATCGCGAATATCTAGGGAAACGATAAGAGATAGAAAGTTCTAATTTGAAGCAGCGTAACAAGCGTATGATTATGCTTACGTACATATGGTAAAAACGACTACTTTTGAAAGTAAGTTCTGGCGTTACGGGACCAAAATGAGCAGTTTCGTTCCCGAGACGTTCGCGATTTTTTAAACACAATCGCGAATATCTCGCGAACAAAAAGAGACAGAAAGTCTGCTTTGAAGCGGCGTAACAAGCATGTCATAATGTTTACTTAGAAACCGAAGAACCGACCAATTTTGAAAGTCAGTTTCGGAGTTACGGGACTAAAACGAACATTTTTATTCTCGAGGTGTTCGCATAATAGCGAATATCTCGGGAACAAAAAGAGAAAGTTCCGGTTTGGAGCAGCATAACAAGCGTGTCAAAATGCTTACGTAGATACCGAAAAAACGACCACTTTTGAAAATAAGTTTCGGAGTTATGGGACTAAATCAAGCATTTTCGTTCCCGAGAAGTTCACGATTTTTTGGACATAATCGCAAATATCTCGGGAATGAAAAGATATAGAAAATTCCCATTCAAAGCAACGTAACAAGCGTGTCATGGTGCTTACGTAGACGCTGAAAAACGTCCGCTTTTGAAAATAAGTTTCGGAGTTAATAAAATAATTAATGAATATTATGTTCGAGAGCGAGAGCAGAAAATTTAATTACACAAATAAGATGGCTATTTAAATGTCTTTTCGGTATAAAGTTTTAAAGCATTATCTGCGTTTTTAATGTATCTATGAGTTGTAAAGGATATTACAACTAGCATTTTATTAAACTCAAGGTGTATCTTGTTATAAATTATTAAATCTTTTATTATTAGTAATATTAAATAAGATTTAGGACCTTGTATTACGGTACGGCAAAATGTATTGATCATTTTAAACGTTCTATAGTAATTTATGGACATGAAGTATAAAACGAGTAGATTCATATTTAAAAATATTAGGGATAGGAGTTTTATGACTTGAAAATAGTAAATTGTCACCATCCTCAGCAATATACTCTTTCAAATGCGCGACAAAATTATGGATAGCAGATTGAAGAAGTTGACGTGGAAATAGCTCTAATTTCGTTATTGATGTTTCTTTTAAGCGCCTCTAAATTTTTTGGTTTATTTACAAACATCTTACTTTTTAAGAAACCCCATAGAAATAAATGCGAAACAATAAATAGGGGATTTTTAAAGGCCAAGGAAAGGTACCATTTCTTGAAATTAATTTATTCGGAAACGATTCTCGTAAAACATCCACATTTATTCTTGCAATGTGACTAGTTGCACCATCTTTTGGAATCAAAAATTCTCTCTTCTTGAATTTACGGTAAAAAGAGAGTCTGTATCATTTCGGGATAACGGACAACATTAACAATCTCAAAAAAGTGAGAGCCAACGATTTTAGTCCACGAAATGGTACACTAAACTGTTACTTTTGGACTACGCAGAGGTTTAGTGAAGTTCATGAGAATTAGCCTGAGCCCAGTAATGATGATTTTGTTTATTAACATCACTATTAAGATGAAAATGTGCTTAATCACTCATACAGGGATAATTTTCAATATTCATATTGTGATGATTACGACGGTTCGTAAAATTTTGAAAAAATTCAAGTCGTTTAATCTTATCTTCATCATTGAGCTCCTGAACCACAACGAGCTTGTACGTATGAAATTTTATTTTTGCCAACATTCTATGCATGTTGCGCCCTGCCAAATATATGGTCACACCATGTTGATTTACTGATGTTAAGCTAGTCGTAATTGCAATTCTTATTCTTTCTTTATTAGCAGCATTACGTACGGACCGTCAGCGGCCGCTCGATTTTTTATCTTCAAGAAATCATCTTGCTTTCCACTTATAACCCAAGATAAAATAGTGTTACGCAGCTAACATTAAAATTATGCAGAAAACATTTCTGAACATTTAAATTAAATTTGATAAATTTCTCAACTCAAATCCCACGGAGCACCGTTCCATTTTTGCAACTGTTGAAGCCTATAAAAAAAATTCTCTTCTTTTATTACGAAATGTTACAACAGAAAACAGTTGTTTCGATTTGTTCTAATAAAAAAATAAAATGAATACATTTTGCCAGACTTTGTATAAAAGTGCCGTAAATGCTTAAAAGCAATTAAAAAATGCTGTAAAGAATTTCTGGTAACTAAAGCAATAGACAATTGACTGATATTAAATGTGTGATGAAGAGCTGAACTAATGCAGTTGCTTCGTTGGTAAATGTCAGATAAAGTATTGAAATTTTGAATATCACGCTGGCGTTAAACAGCGAACGGTCCACTATGAAATTCTCTAAATTAAAGGCCGACAGGTATTCAGCGATTGTTTAACATTATAAATTGCGCATGAATTTCTCGGCGAGAATTAATTCGATATTATAATTAAGATAGCGAACCATCATTCACATTGAAAGTAATTTTGATGGAGGCTGTGGTTGATTAACTTAATCACTTAAGGTTGATATATAACTCCTTTCCACCTCTTTGTTTCGTGCGGGTTTTTGCCGTAGTTAACCAGGTGCGACACTGTTTAATTATTTGTTGATGATGACAACTTAGTTGTCGAAATACGTATACAGAATACGAAAATTAATGTGGATAGTTATAAACACCATCCATATGGCTTTAAAACGCTTTATTTTCAATATGCGTTCTATTGCTAGGAAGAGCATAAATTTATTTTATGTTTCCTGTCACGCGAGTACAGAATTGTACTTTTGCTCTTTTGCCTCATCAGTACACGATTATGTGTATGGATGATATACCACAATAAATAATAAAATGGGAAAATAAGAGTTATACCCTCGAATTAAGAAGAATAATTATTAAAATAGAGAAGCGACTTGGTACAATCATTTCTTTTTTTTCAAGATAATGGTGGAACACGCAAAAATGTATGTGTGAATAAGTATTAAATCATAGATAATGTAAATCCTTCACTGCAGCAGTTGTAGTACATTAAGTAATTTAGTTAAATACAAAGCTAAATACGTAAAATAATGTAGAACTATTCTACATTATTTTGCACATCGAGTTTTGTATTTAACTAAATTACTTAATGTATTACAACTGCTGTATTTATGGATTTATATTTTCTATGATTTAATGCTTATTCACACATACATTTCATTGCGTGACAGAAGCCACATAAATTGAAGCAATGATCCGGAGAGAGTAAAATAACTTTGTTTTAATGATAAAGTTTATGAGACCAACAACATATTGTTATATATGCTTCCTATTCTGACAATATGTTTTCTTAATTCTGAGTAACAAATAAACAAACTAAAGCTTTGTCTTTGATAGCAATATTTCCGAGACACCAGCAGTTTTTGATAGCTTACTTCATCGAACACTTTTAAGAGATCAATGAATACGTACAAAGATGACAATTGTTTAATAATTGTTCATGAAAATGTAAACTACTTTTCAGACAATTTCTACTTGTGTAGACAGTTTATCAACCATTTTCTTAAGGAAATCTAAAATATATTTGCTATATTTGAGATTATATAGCCCAGTAGCTGTAACATAATTTTAAAAAATAAGATTAAAGCATTTAAAGCAAACTTTTCTCAAAACAGTCAAAATTTTTGCTTTTGCTAAACCGTAACTAGGAACTTTTTTGAATTTTAATTTAATATTATCAAATTAACAATGCCAAATGTAAGACATTAAATTAAATCGTTTCAACGTGTTCTATAAACAAGAATTAAATATTTATGATTATGTAATTTTGATAGCTTTTGCAAATAATTTAGTAACATTGGTGGAATAGTGTAGGAATTTTAGTTATTATATTTTTCAAATTGATGTTTTAGAATATTTGTTAATTCATCAATTTCCATTAAACTTGGGTAGATCAAAAGGCACTGGATACGTATACTTTAAACAAATTATAATTTAAACTATTAATTTGTTGAGTACGAGATTCATATTAGCATATTTAAAATAAAAAATATGCCAGCATAGATCTTTGGCTTGATTCTCAAGATACATCCTTCCAGGCAACGACTAGTATTATACATTTGGTCTATATATGCAGCTAGATATTGTTAAGTGTTCGTTGGAATTCTCTAGTGACAATAAAATAAAACGTTGAAATAATCGTTGTTATACATCGAACTCATTCTCGTTATTTGTTGTATTTCTATATGGCAGAATATGATTGTGGATTCTCTTAATTAATGGTCTTGTTGCACTTGGGTCAACTTTTTTTATATTGTTATTGTAAAAATTGAGTCCATGTATGAAAAAAAAATTCCTGCAAACTTTAAATGGAGCAAATTTGTGTTTGACGCCTGGAAAAACATCTTTCTATTGGCAAAGAAACATAATTTCTCTGGTTAAGCAAGCCGAAATATTTGTCACACTCGAAGTATAAAATGACTTCTTTCGGGAAAACTAACCTCTATTAAAGTTAAACCTCTTTTCTTTGGACACTAAATGATGTAGTCACAAAAAATATCTAATATCAAAAAAGAAATGTGTTTGACAAACATCTTTTTTTGGCAACAGTCTGGTTGTAAGTATAAAATATAGATTGATTTGTGGATCAGGACATGTATGTTAAAACTCATAAAAGTCGATTGTCACTTAAAATAGACAATGTTTGTTCTCATATTCTCTACCGGAAGACTTTTTCGCATTGCCTATAATTATTGATTCATAATTATTTTGACTTCTTGACTTTTCTTTGTTAAATTCTTCAGCTTTTAATTAGTGTAATTTATTTTCTGTTGAATTTTTTATAAATCTGCGACTAGCAGCTGTTTTTTCTGGAAATCATCTCCAGTTTCTATCAAAAAACTTGTTTTTGATGCTATATTAATTTTTTCTCTTCAAATTCGTTGTAGGTTGCACATGTCCATTCATAGATAACTGAAAGACATGTTCAAATATTAATAGCGGGATATTTTTCACAATACATTCGATACATTTTCTTCACATTTAAATCTTCTATTAAATAATTTTCCAGTGTCTCTTAAACTGTAATGAAATCTCCTATCATTAAAAGAACGTGTGATAAACAATACAACTGTATGTTTCTGCTTTCATATTATGTTCACTATTTCATCAGAAACTCATGTACCGCTAGTTTTGCATGGTACGTATACATCTATGTATTTGTGATTCTATGTAAACTTCTAAAACCAACTGGATACATTTTAACCTCTTTAAATATTTTTTTTTCTTCACAATTCTCACCTTATAACGGAATGATTTTTCTCTCAAGTTTCCAGTTTGTTCTCTTTTTCTTGCCCGTCTTCTGATAATATCTTTTAATGTAATTAGTCCATTTAAATACTCATTTTGTGCATCTCTGTCTTTCATGTTATTTAACTCTCTATTAATGTAATTACGTATTACAACTGCGTCAAAACACTTAAATTTCTTACAATCACATTACATACAACCGATTGCATAAGCATAACTTCTGAGAAATATATATTATCGTCACTATGCTCACTATTGCTCATTGTAATATAATATTTTTACACAAAAATAAAAGTTAACCTAAATCAAGGTATATTTCTCCCGCTAACTATATACATATGTCATTCACACTTTCAAAGATTTTTGAACGATATTCCATGCAATCGAGTTGAGTGTTGCTGCTGTTATTTTAAACTCAGATTTAAGGGACAACAGTTTTTAAAAATTATGACTTAGATTGTTCTTCCCGTATACCTTTCATATATTATCAGTAGAAAGTGATCTGTAAACAGTAGTTTTGAAATAAAGAATATTCTTTACATGCAGGATAATAACATTAATGGTTCTATTAACCCAGTTTAAGAATTTGGTATTAATTACTTTAGGAATTTTTAACAAGTACAATATTGTCATTGTTTTCATTTATATTTCCGTTACTGTATTAAATATGATATCCACCGAAAGCAAATTCAACACCTGAAATGCATGTGTAAGTAAACCATATATTATTTTGACTTAAAATAAGGTCTCCTAAATTTGTGGTAATGTTACGAATATTTACATGAAATATTTTTTATTTCAGATTTAGTTAATACGAATTTATTTAATTCTCAACCAAAAGTTTTAGCATAGAAGTGTTTTATGTATATTTCGATAATATTTAAAATACAGGCAGAGAAAGCAGGAGCAAGTAATTAAAGGCAACTGTAAGCTGTGTACAAACAGTTGTTTGCTTGGAATGTATTAACTAGTTCATTTTAAGGTAAAGCACAGCCATCGCAAAACAATATACCTTAGTAACCATCTTTTTTATCCATTCAACCTCTGCCGTTGCATGATCCAATCCATAATTCTCAAAATCTACGTAATCACATCATGTGTATGTATGTAGGACCGATGTACGATAACAAAGTATGATTGATTTAATCAAGAAGGCAAATAAAAACCCCTTATCACATCAATGTTCTCACTCTATATGATTTCAATAACTAAGTTGTCATCATCAGCAGTTAATTAATCACAGCGTTGTACTTGAATGCGCGGTAAAACCCGCGTGTATTTGGTGTTTAGCGGTTAAATGTTAATGCGGAATTGTTCTATGCGGATCCAGGTGCGACACTACGGTTAAATTTTTGCCGATGAAGACAACTAGCTGTCGAAATACTTATAGAGTGCGAAGATCGATGTGGTAAGGGATTTTTATTTGCCTTTCTCGATTAATATTAACATTAGTTGTTGCGAAATATACAAGATTGATTTTTATCAAATAAAAAAAAAACATAAATTCAAACAGTACAAATGAAACTTGAAACAAATCACATCCTGGACTTTTTTGGTATTGGTTATGTCGACAACGTTACAAGAGACTAACTAACGAAAAATTATTTTATGGGGCAATTTAGAAAAAGAAAGCTATTTTAATTACGAACTACAGCGGATACTAACTAAAATAATAATCCCAGAATTGTGATTAGTCTTCAAGACATATATAATAATTCTTACAAACTTGGAAGTAGTTAATAATAATTTAATTTCATTTTAAAAGCAACACCTAGTACTCAAAAATACATTCTGAACCGTTGAAAATCGAATGAAAAACAACGAAAAGTCTAATATTTATGGTAGATAAAACATTACACTTGCATAGTGGAAAATAGTTTTGAGTGAATAGAAATACGATATTTATTGTTATTCCATAAATTAATAATCTATACGAATATTTACTGTTGCACTTATAAATATGTGTACTATTGAAAAACCGCTTTATACAAATGGGGTTCGAAATGTATTCCGCTTGACAAAGAAAACAGATTTTTTTATTTTTCAGCATAATTATCTTGTAATGCAACAATGTTACCAATGATTTTCCTATTTTCTAATACCCTCAATATAATATTTTTCCTCTCTAAAATAAGCGGTTATCTCTATTTTAAGTTCATCATTCGCAGTGAATTTTCATTCAACGAACAATTTCTTCAGGTTTGGGAAGAGATAGTAGCCTGAATAGTAGCCTTTAATCCACGAGAATCCCAGAAAACCGTAATTATGACTTTCTTTGCAGATGGAACCGTTTTCGTTTTCTTTAGCGCACTTTCACCTGCTTGTCTCTGGTATGCATTCATGTTTTATCTACTGTTATAAAATGTTGAAGCAACTCACAGGAATGGGCTTTAAATAAATCTAAACACTGAAAAGTCTAATTTTTTCTACTATTTACATCGTAAATACAAATGCGGGACATCTTCAGGGCTTAACAGTTGTGCTGAAACTCAGTTTCAGCACGACTGTTGAAAATATAGACAACGACCGCGGAAGTCTTCGAGCCAGATCATTTTTACTAATTTGTATTTACTATTTTATTTAGTATTTCTCGTCTAAGTAATTTAGTATAAACTTGGCCTGCTAGCTTATTTAAAAAATAGGTATTATATAAATAAAGTAAGGAAAAATATTGTCAGATAGAAGTATTAAAGTACATACAAGTATTAAAGATTTAGTTTTCTGATTTGTCATCACGTTTAAAGTAGCAGTTCTCTTAGAAAAGCCTCGGAAGAAATATGGACAGGAATGCAATGGGTATTAGTAATTGTTTAAAGTATGAAATTAATGTAAAGTACATATGATCTTGAATGCTAAACAAAATGATAAAACTAAAACGTACGGTTAATTCTCATATTTGATTACATATGAATTTTTGATTAGTTTTATGGACGCGATAATATAATATTCAAACAACTAATTTGTGTTATCTTGATACTTGATTTAAAGACAGCTTAGTTTTAGGATTAAGCATTCAGTTACTATATTAAATATTAACTTACATATAGTGTAGGTCCTATTGTGATAAAATACTGCATTTAAAGTATGTAATAATGTATATGTAGTGATTTTGAGAATATTTTTTCTTTCGCATTATTTCCTATCAATAGTCAACATATGACAAAAAATTTCAATAACAGTTTATCAATTTTATTTTAAAATCGAGAAATTAAAAAAAGAAGTGTTTACATCTTTCATACATAGAAACATATAATAATAAAGTAGTAAAATAAAAATGTCACCAATTTAATTTCAAATATACTTAATATAAATAGAAACATTCCAAATAAATTAATGCAACATTAAATAAAGTTAGCGCAGTTATACATTTTTTAATAAGGTAAAATTAAAAACGTTTAAATAAGTAGACACGTACAAATAATCGACTATAAATTGCAAAAGACAGTTACTTGATAGGCCGATCAATTGGGCAAAACATTTAGATAAAACAATTTTATACGATATAAGGGTAATCTGAAAAGTTTCAAGCTTCAACACGAAGATGATATACTCGTCAAAAATATTCTGGTAATGCAATAAGGCATGCGTTGAAAGATAGTTTTAAAAATTTCAGCCCTATCAGATACTCAGTTATTTAAAAGTCGTTTGTATCAATCGATGTTAATGCTTCTGTAAAGATAGAAAAAGTCAAATATCGAGGCGTTATTAAATTCTTGCGTTTGAAAGGCAATACGCCTACACTAAATAAAGCGAGACGGACCCTGTTACCAGGGACTGTGCACCAACATTTGCCGCAGTGAATCGGCACCGAAAAAGGCAAAGAATGTTTCATATTCATCTGACCTAGCCTCCAGCGGCTTTTTCTGTTTCCTAGTCTCAAAGTTTCGCTCGAAGGATAGAGATTTTCATTGAATGAGGATATGGAGTGAAAGTTGTGTCTGAGGAGCAAATATGAATAGGCACAACCACTGATTTATGCTTCGACTTAGTCATTCATGTAGCGCTTATTTACTGTTTATAATATCACT
Organism: Dermolepida albohirtum; assembly: GCA_031893035.1. Lineage (NCBI taxonomy): Eukaryota > Metazoa > Arthropoda > Insecta > Coleoptera > Scarabaeidae > Dermolepida > Dermolepida albohirtum. The sequence continues at coordinate 10,667 of JAVIWB010005237.1, forward strand.
CTTTTCACTCAAATATTGTATTACTGATGCGCTGGATTGACGAGGTCAGATTGAAATATTCTCTTCAAGTTTTAAACTTTTAGACTTAATATATTGCTAGGTTATATCTGAATAACAAACCTTAACATGTTTTGTTCAATGACTTCTTGTACGTCCTGTATTGGCCTTCGCCTGGTGTACCTCAGAGGACGTATTTTATCTATTATTTTTACAAACAACTTCAGTTATTGAATTGTATCTAATAAGTTAATCTTTACTGATGATTTAAGGTTTATAATCCAGAATATACATTTAGTTGTGATTTAATTAGTATCTCTAATTGGTGTGAAATAGCAACCTACTTCTTAATCCCAAGAATATAAAATAATTAGATATTACATTAATGGGTAGAGTGTGCATCAGATTTATATAGGTATTTTGAATCTCATTTAATTTCCGCTATGTCTGTTCACTATAATAATTCACAAGCAAGGAAAAGTCTAGGTTTTGTTGTACGTAAATATTAATTGTTGTCGAATATACAAACCTTAAAAGCTATCTTATTAGCTAACATAATCAAGATTTGAATCCATAATATGAAGTACAGAAATGAGTAATTGAAGATGTTTCAAAAACGTTTCAAGTATATGTGATTTCAAGACGACTTATTGTGTATATATTGTACTCATTTTTATATTATATATTTTTTATTATGTAAGAAATTATTGCATAAGTAAGTGGAAACCGCTAACAGCTATCTTCTTTACAGATATAGAAGGATATACGTGTCATGTTTTTATAATTCGTCGAAACATGAAGAATGTTACTACTAATAGAAAAAAAAATGAATGCTCCAAAATTATTCACAAAGGCAAATATTAGATTTCGCATATATGTTGCGCACCTAGTTTGAAACCTCAGCTTAACTGAAATTAAGTGCTACTTACGCTACAACGAGAACAGCTTTTAAACTCACTTCTGATGAATTTGTTAAAGAAACATCCTAGATTATATTCATGTTCGAATATTGCCAATTAAATTGGCAATGTTATTGCAAAAAAGAAAGGCGTTCTTTGGCTGAAGAATACTCGAAAAATTCTTTTTGACAAGGTCAGTAATTAACATGGAGAACTGTGTCATCAGATGCTATATAAGAAATTGTTTTCTTTGTTAGTCATAAATTAATAGAAATGTAATGCTTTATACAATTTTGTTAGAACAAGCGTGAAGAGGAACAAATAGAGATGTCAAAACTATTTTTAAATTATTATATTATTAAATTATATATTAAAATAAAATAATGTTTTAAAATAATCTGTATGTGTGCCGTGTTAATGTATTGTAATTAAAATATACTCAAGTAATTCAAATGTATCAATTTTTAGATACAAATTGTTCACTCTCCTGAAACTATTTACAAAATTTAAGAAATAAATTAGAACGCATATCAAGACATGTATTTCAGACAAGACTGGTTTATCTATAAAATATAAACTGACATAAATATTTCTCACGTGTATTGCGTTTCTTAATATATAATTTGTTTTAAAAAAGATTAGATTTCAAAAACTATAAACAATTAAAAATTTTGAAGTTGTTCAACAATATATTCAAACGTAAGTACTACCCACGCGTTTGAAGGAAAATTATTGGCACAATTATCTTCTCTAATTATTCTTAAACATAAATATTTCTCATATGTACTGTGTTTATAAAGAAGTAAATAAATATATATAATTCATTTTAAATAAGATTAGGCTTCATAGAAAGATAGGTAATTAAGAGTCCAAATTAAGAAATATTTAAAGGTCGATATTAAAAAAATAATTGTGGTATCTAAATACTTACTTCCGAATCAAAACGCTTTAGTGAAGAGTGAATACTTAGGAAACTTGAATATTTGTTGTAGGAAGATATCACTAAGGCAAAGGCTTCACGTCTTGTTGAGAAACTGAAATTTTAAATTAATCTACGTTATATATAATGTAACGATTCAGTTTAAAGACTACTTTTTCCATATAATAATTAGGCCTCATGTCTAATAAATTATATTAAAAAAAATAAAATTCAATGTATTTATAGTATGCCTCTATATATTTAATTTGATGGAGCCTGTGATTGATTAACTTAATCACTAAGGTCGATATATAACCCCTTTCCACATTAACTTTCGTAATTCTGTATATATATTAGTTGTCGAAATGCGTATACAGAATTACGAAAGTTAATGTGGAAAGGGGTTATATATCAACCTTAGTGATTATGCCTCTATATATGTTCAATATTCGCTTTTAGTATCTTTCAGAGTAACATACATATTTCTAACAGTATCTTGAGAGTTTAATAAGAGAATTGTCAAAAGAAAGACAAACGGAGCAAAAACAATAAATTTTAGATTTAACGCCAAGGATATTTAAAGAAAAATAAATAGGTATATATTATGTATGTATTGTTTCGGATTCATTTTACCTTTTGTTTTTTTTTTGGCGTTTAACAATATGATTTTTCGTAAAGTTTAATATTTTGTCTATATTTTGTGCACATTAATGTATATTCCAGTGTTAAAACTTTTGTGAATTTTAAAATTAGATAATTTTAATATCCTTAATCAATCTTTGGCTCCGATTCTATTGACGATCTTTTTGTGACCACTGAATTTTTGTCTATCGTTTTAACTTTTAGAATTACCGATTTTAATCTTTTTCTTTACTGATTTAGTTTACCACTTTCCTTAGTGTTCGGCACTTGTGTGTCGTAATCACTTTTCGGTTTCCTCAATTACCGCCTTCTAGGCCTTCCTTCCTTTTATTTAAATAACACCTGTCGTAGGTATCGACTTGGAGAGTAAAATTTGGATGTTGCCGATCTTGATTCTGAATTTGTTTTTCTCTTTAATCTTTCGACTACCGATTCTGACTTTAGATATTTCTGATTCTAATTTTTGGTTATTCTCGATTTTGATTTTGGTGTTTGCGTTATTTTCTTATTTTGATTACATCAATTTCGTTTTAGATTATATTTTTCGTTATAAGTTTCCCGATTCTAATTTTTGGATTTGGATTTTCTAGTTCTTGTTGGGAATTTATCGATTACGTTTTGGTTTACAATATTTGACATTCCGATTGTGTGATTATCTCGGATTTGACTTTTTGACATATGTTTTTGATTTGTGTTCTGCAATATTCTTTACTGACACCTGGCAGTTGTGTAAACTTGTTTGGAAAATTTACCGTTCAGCTGTTTTTTTTTTGTTCCGGGTGTGGACAGATTTATTTTGCATTTGTTTTGTTTAAGCTTTGGCTGCGTCTATCTGGCTAGGCTAGCCACGACATTAACCCTTCCGTACCTTGATTTTGTAACGTGTCTTCCAACAAGAGGTTTCATTTTCATATGTAAAAAAACGAGTATTTCTAAGCGAAATCAGCGGATGTTTAATTGTAAAGAGGAGGGTATGCCATTAATAATGGAAAATATTATCAGCCAAGTGGCCGCCACGGCTACGCTTGCAGGACCAAATTTTTTTCATAAAATTTTCCATCACCAATTCGCACATTTGCGACTGTATGTCCTCGATAACTTCGCGAATTCCATCTTTGAGGTCTTGAATCGATTGTGGACCTTGGCATAGACCTTATTTTCACGTAGCCCCAAAGAAAAAAGTCTAAATGTGTTAAATCACAAGATCTCGGTGGCCAATTGTGATCGCCTCTTCGAGAAATCACACGGTCAGGAAACTTTTCACGCAAAAGAGCGATGGTATCGTTACTTGTGTGGCACGTAGGCCCGTCTTGTTAAAAATAAACGTCGTCCACATCAATATCTTCCAATTCTGGCCATACAAAGTCATTAATCATTGTTCGATAGCGCAATCTGTTCACCGTAACAGTTGCTCTAGCCTCGTTTTCGAAAAAGTAAGGTCCAATAACCCCGCCAGACCAAAACCCGCACCAAACAATCACACGTTACAGATGGGGAGGCTTTTCAACAATAATTCTTGGGTTTTCCGAGCCCCAAATGCGACAATTCTACTTGTTAACGTAGCCTCCGAGGTGAAAATGGGCCTCATCACCCAAGATGATTTTTCGATGAAATTCCGGAGCTGTTTGATGCATTTCAAGGACCCAATCAGCAAAGACACGATGTTGTTGATGGTCGGTAGGCGTGAGTTCTTGTGTTAACTGAACTTTAAAAGCCTTAAGACCTAAGTCTTTATGTGAAACACGGTGTAATGTCGTTTGTGGAATGCCCAATTCCAAAGATCGACGAGAAATGGACAAACCTGGGTGTTCCTCAACACTATGCGCACACAACAGCAATATTCTCAGTTGTCCTTGAGCGACGTGCACGAATTCGATTCTTCATATCACTAACTTGTCCCAACAGCTCATAATTGCTGGCCGAGAAGGTGATTCACGACGACCCAAAAATGTTTTAGTTTTGCGAACTGTGACCGCGAAATTTTCACCATTTTTGTAGTGAATTTTAATACAGTAAAACCTGTGTTAACGGCCACCTGACTAAAGTGGCCACCTGAGTTCAAAGTTCCCCGAATCGACTATAAGGAAATTCCCATACACAAATACCCGTTAATTACGGCCACCTTTGTAAAACGGCCGCGGCCAAATAACCCAAACTTTTACGGCCTATTTTCATAGAAATTTACCTGCCAATGTCGGCTGGACTATTTATGACATGTATATCTTTATTGACGGAAATACCTAATACAAATTGTCGGGGTTTCCCGGGGTTTTCTATTACCTGGTAGTAATTCACCCTTTTCGATTTAAACTTTATTATTCTAAAGGAAGCAATTCAGTTTAAAGTTGTCTCCGTATTCGAAAGGTTCTTAATTAAGTATGTCGCAAAAAAGAAAACGTTTGTCGCTAAAAGACAAAATAAATATAATCGCGGAAAGTGAAAAGTATGCCTTAAGTTCGCGAAAGTTGGCCGAAAAATATGGGGTTGGAAAAACACAAATTAACGATATTATGAAAAATAAAGGTGAATTAAAAAAGATGGTCGAGGAAGGTGTTAACATGGAGCTAAAACGAAAATTTCCGAAGTCGGAAGGATTGGCAGTGGATCAAGTCGTCTACAAATGGTTTTGCAAATCCAGAAATAAAGCAATTCCAATATCTGGGCCGCTACTTAAACAAAAAGCACTGGAGACAGCAAGCAGTTTAAAGATGGAGAATTTCGCAGCATCTAATGGATGGTTGAAAAGTTTCTGTCGGCGACACAGTATAACTTTTAAATCAATTTGTGGTGATTCCGCAGAGGTTAATTTGGACGATATAAAAGACTGGAAAACCAAGTTACCGTTGATTTTAATAAATTATTCTCCTCGAGATGTGTTTAATGCCGACGAAACAGGTCTTTATTACCGCGCTATGCCAAATAAGACATTTGCATTAAAAAGTGAGAATTGCGCAGGGAAGAAGGCAGCAAAACAACGTTTGACTGTTTTACTATGTGCAAATTTGGAAGGTGAGAAGGAAGATCCATTAATAATTGGAAAAAGTAAAAATCCTCGCTGTTTTAAGGGTAGTCATGTGGACAAATTACCCTTAGAATGGGTTTCTAACAGTCGCAGCGGACAATAACAATAAGCGGTTAGGTGTCTCCGGTTATATAAGTAGCCATACTGTGGCGAAACGAAAGACAACGATTTCATTGCAAAAATAGGTATTTGCATATAGTAACGCGGCGAGCTTATATTTTTTTATTTTATTTGCTCCGTCTAAGTATTAACAACACCGCAGAAACATTCGACACTGTTACGGAGCAAATTACAGTATTTACATACGTTAAGTATTTTATACTCTACTGGAGCAAGAAGACAGCAGAGAAAACAGAGTCGTCATTGCACGACATTCCGAAGCCACTGATGGTGTAGCGGAACAAATAAATAGCCGTTTTACGGCATTATATGAGTATTTGAAACTGTAGCATAGCAAGAAAAAATAGAGTAAACACAAGCAAAAGATGAACTTTTATTTGGTTATTCTGAAACTGCTTCGGAGCAAACAATACCGCGTCGGGGCTCAGAAATATAAAATAGAGGATTTGAAACTGCAACGGAGGCAATTAAAAGCGAGATTGACAAGAACTAGTATTCAGGACGATATTGAAAAACTTGGAGAAATCGAATCAACGGAATGTGAGGAATTTGGAAATAAATATTACAATTATGAGGCACGATTTTCAAAAATATTAGTGAAATCTAACAGAGAAGTTTCTACAATTAATATTGAATTTCTCCGGAAATTTTGAAGAGTGGCTCTCATTCTACGATGCATTTAGTTCCATAATACATAATAATTATGCAATTCCAGATGTACAAAAGTTTCATTACTTGAAATCTTGTTTGAAGGGAGAAGCAGCGAGCGTTGTACGTTCGTTAGAAATATCATCGCAAAATTATGCGGACGCTTGATGCTACAAGACAGGCACACTAACAGAAGATTAATTGTACAAAAGCATATTAATCGAATCTTTAATTTACCAACAGCACAAAAAGAAAATGTAAATATTCTTTGACAAATATTAGATGGTTTACTAAAACTAGAACTCTCACAGCTTTAAAATGTCCAACAGAGTACTGGGACGACTTATTAATATTTGTGGTTTCGAAGAAATTAGATACGTGCACGTTAAAAGAATAGGAATCCAGATACAATCGGCAGAATTACCTACATTAAAGGAATTCATTCTCTTCTTCATGTGACAATGTAAAACGTTATAAGCGATTTCAAAGTCCAGTAATGCCCAGAAAAGGTATCTATGAATGTATCCATAAAGAAGATTTCCGTCATGTTCCTATTGCAAAAGTAACCATACCGTTTATAGATGTAGAGAGTTCCTCGACTTAACAGTTAACAAAAGAATAGAGGAAGCCAAGATTTAAAAAAAATCTTAATTGTCTGAAAACAAATCACCATGCTTTTAAATGCTAGAGAATGTAAATTTTGACAGAAAAATTATGATTTACTCCACTTACCCAGAGAAAAAAACCTTATGCCAGTTCATGGCATATCGAAAATTGAGGCTATGCCCAGTGTATCAAACTGTAGCACTCACTACATAAATTGTCATTTGTTATTGTCGACTGCTTTAGTAGATATATTAGATCACAATAGACGTAGACATACGTGTCGAGTTCTTTTAGACTCTGGATCAAATCGAATTTATTTACACTAAAAATGGCAAACATTCTCAAAATATGTGTAAAAGAGACTAACGTTTCCCTATCGGGAGTGACACAGTACTCAACAAAGATCTCCAAAACTGAGAAGGTTTTTATACGATCTAAGCATAATAACTTCCGGGCAACATTAAACTGTTTAATGCTTGACATAATGTCAGTATACCTTAAACATTTATAAATTTTATAAACATTAAATTGTCGGATCCTGATTTTAGTATATCAACAGGTGTAGATATGTGTATTGGGGCTGAATTCTTTTACAAACCTCAACATGTAGGCCTTATTGGCAGAAAACTTTAATAGGCTGAATAGTGTCGAGGAAAATTGTGATACCCCAATTCTGTGACATTAAAAGAGATAAATGACAATTTAAGCAAATTCTGGGAGTTTGAAAACCTGACAAGTATTTCGAAGAGGAAAAGTTATGTGAACAATATTTCACGGATGTTGTAAAGAGTGATGCTAATGAGTGCTTTGAAGTACTTTGGCCGTTTAATAATTGATCCTCTTTGAGTAGTATTCAATAACAAGCTCTAAAGCTATTTCTTTCACTATAGAGGAAATTAAGTATAAATGACATTTTAAAGCAAGAGTATACATCATTCACGCAAGAATATTCAGATAATGGCACTCAGCTCTTGGGAGCAAACTCTAAATTAAGAAAAATGTTTAAACAATTAAGTTCGCAATATATATCGCAGAAAGTCTGCACTACTATTTTCTTCACAATCAGATAAAATAGCGTTTCATTCCACCGAGACTTTAAACTTTTGGTTGGTCTAGATTTTGCTATTTGTTAAAGACTGAACAATATTAAATTTAAAATGTTTTATTTTTTATTTGAATTGTATATTATAAGTTTTATGTTTATTATTATTGTCTTATTTATATTATGATGCATTTTATATAGTAATTATATTTATTTTTCTTATTAACGTACGCATACTGGTTGGTGGCAACTTTTGTCGTGGACAATTGTACGTCAGAGGACCGAGACCGGCCTACCTGACCGGCTGCGTCACTGTCGCTGCCGAGTAGTTGCATGACGCTTCCCCAACAGATGCAAAGTTGACAGTGTCAAACATTTCCACTCTATTGGGGGTGTATGGGTATCTCGATGCGTAGAACACTAAGCGAGGTATTTTGAACTGTTTTGTTGCGTACGTACTTGAACGAATATTTGTACATATAGAACGACTTGAACTGCTTTTCTATTTAGTGTTTGAACTGTTATATTTATACTCGTAGAATTATATATGCACATGCATCTCCTCATACCGAGCACGTTGCTGTTCAAAATAAAATTGTTTAAAACATTTGTGTTTTATTTCAATTACACAGTGCTCTCAAAACAGAGAGTGCCTTAACATTATTTTTGGTTGGTCTGTATGTTGCTATTTGTTCACTTGCATTGTCCACTGACTACTATTAGTGGAATCGCTTCAGATTATGATTAAGAGAAACTTCGAGGCATCTTTTCTTTTCGAAGTAGGAAGGAAGTTGTTACGGTTTCAATTTTTTAACAATATGATTTTGCGTCGACTTTTATATTTGGTCCATATTTTGTGCATATCACTGTATTTTCTGGTGTTACAATTTTTGCGAATAATAAAATTAGATAATTTTAATATCCTTAACAGATTTCATTTTAATTTCTTATTTTATAACTTGCGCTTTATTAGAATTATATCATTACGACTCTGTATTTTTTTTATTCAAGATTATTTTTATATAATCCATTAGTTTAATTTGTAATCATTATTTTTGGAATTAAGATAATGTTTTAGTTGCCTAATTGTTCCTTCGTTGGATTTGGCATACATGGTAACATATTCTTTGAAATTATTCTGTCTCGAACAGCTGATCGCTTGTAAAATGTATTATTTTCGTAACTTCACTTACATCAGGGTTGCATACAACTAAATAGTAATTTTGTTCTACTACTAGACTAATTTTTGTTTGCATTATAAAGTATTTGGATTTATTTTTAGAATCATTTTATTATTATTACGTCTCCCTTAGGATGTTATAGCGTCATCTCCCATTTTAGTTATTATTTTATGAAAGACTATCTTCTTTTAGTTACAGTATTTCATTAATTTTCAATTTTTCAACTGTTTTGTATTTGGTTTCCTAGTTATTTTGATACATTTTATAATTAGTTCGTCTTCTAACAATGGTCCTGTAATTTGCTATTATTTCTTACCCCTTCCTTCTATGCAATAAAATAATAAAACTTAAGTGAAGATAACAAGAACGTTCTTTTTTTTTCTTCTTGTTATTACTGAACTCATAGAGTTAACATCGAGGAAAATTGAATCATTTTTGGGTGAAAGTAATTAGCATTCGGTCATGAAGGAATGCAGTTTTCTTACAACATGGGTTGAATTAGTAAATGCTAATTTAAAATTTATCGAACTGTATTAAGGTATTAAGTGATAGTCCGATATATGAACATAAAAACGTGGGTTTGTTCATCCATTTTGATTTAAAGTTAATTCACCATCTTGAACAAAGGATTTTTCGTGAAACTCTACATGAAACTGAGTCTTAGTATATGGCGTCTCCTTTTAATTATGAGCCTGGTAAACAACTGGTAAGTGAGGGAAATAATTCAACAATCTTTTGGCAGAACTATATGTACTGCACCCTCGAACAAGTTGGTATAAAGTAATACTTACCACTTGATTTAAAGAACTAAGAACAAATGATAATGGGCACCAACAAGGGTAGTTAATTTGATACTCAAGTAAATTTTCACCACGTTAATGGTGAAAATTAACTAGATATGGAAGTTATATAACACAATTGGTCAATGATATGCAGATGAAGAACAGAAAACCATATAATAAGTTGATCACAGATTTTAAGTTAACACATACGGTCAGATAATATATGGATCACTAATAATCAAATTATTTTAATTTTCACCACGTTAATGGTGAAAATTAACTAGAGTATCAATTTATCATATTGTCTTAATTTGGTTATTAGTGATGCATACATTATCTGACCGTATGTCTTAACTTAAAGTCTGTGATCAACTTATTATATGGTTTTCTTTTCTTCATCTGCATATCACTGACCAATTGTGCTATGTAACTTCTACATCTTAATTTGAATATCATCGATCAATGTATCAGATAGTTTTGCGTATATTAATTTGAATATAGTTAATTTAGTGAACTTTATTATTTATTATTATTGTAAGCTGAGTAGCTACTTGTTGATGTATATTATTAAGTACTGAGTGTTCACTGAATTTATACCTATTTATTTCGATAACTAATTTTATTACATTAATAACACAATAGATTGATATCTCTACTTTGATATATAACTATCTTTTTATTACGTTAATAAATCAATAGTTATTCATCTTTACATTGGCATTAGTGTATTCGCTTTCTTTTACTTTTTTCCCTCTTTTCCCTTCTTTTCACTTCAACCATTGGTTGATGGTTGTGTGAATAGAACGTATTTGTTATGATCCACGTGCTTCACTATTATTAGTAAGTAACTTCTAGGGACTCCAATACTGCGATGCCCTTTTAAAATCTTTTAATACAGAGGACCATCCCCCCAATTCTCTGAGATACCAGTTGATTTAAACCCTAGAAGTAGGTTGGGATAATTTACGGGTAAAAATACTGGCTTTTGATGTAACTACAGTTGGTAGAAGCGTAACAGTATGTATATATTTTATGTGTAATAATTATAATAAATGTAGTTTATGATTATACCGAGTGTCCATATTTCGATTGTGATTGGTATCGGTTTTTAGAAGATATAGAGCAATGGTTAAATGGAGAATTTTTTGCAGAATTCAATACCCAAATTTCGTTTGAAATTCATTCTAAATTTTTTAAATTTTAAGATAATTTAAAAAAGCCAAAGTTTGCTGATTTCAATTTTCCTTAATAATTTGATAACACATAATGTGACCACTTCTAAAATTGTATAATATTGAGACATTTTTTCAAGATAAATAAATTTTTTATGTACGTAGAAACCCCAGACTGCCATTTGTTTTCAAGTTATTATGCTATCTTTTGTTTTTCATAGGCACCATATTGGATTCATGATCAGTTAGACAGTTTAAAAAGAACTTTTTAACAATGTATAACATATTTGGAAAATTTTTATTTGTAAGGGAGATATTAACAAAAACCAAATTAATATCTGTAAAATGAAATTAGTGAGCTATATAACTAAACACCACTGAGAAATGAAGCAAAAACCATGTTAAGTATTACTGTAAAATAACGAAAAGAAAAATCATAAAAGTAAAAAAAAAGTTCAGATTTACTTAAAGAAACTGTTCAATATAATGATCATTCTGTTCCACACACTTTTGACACTTTATTCTAATCTTACTACATCCAGCTCTCTAAAATTTTCCGAGTTTTTGGCGGTTCAAAATTAAATACTTCGTTTTTAGTAGTATCTCGAAAATAAAAGCCCGGTCAACCATCCTGCTGGAACCAGATGCTTTGTATGTTGCTAGGGTTAATAATTAGTCTCAAAGCAGGCATTATCTCAATCTGGTACGTAGACTTCCGCGGTTGTGGTCCATGCTATCTGCTTCTGGGCTTTCGGGCTGGAACCGCGTCACTTGTATATCTGCCGACGTTTCGTACCCAATTGTATGGGACATCTTCAGGGCTCATCTACTGCACTGAAGGCATTATCTCATTTGTTAGTAGCTCCAAATATCTATTATGAGTTAGATTGTAAACAAAGATGAAAGGACCTATTAAATGATTGTCTAAAACGAAAAGAAACACAAAAAACAAAAGAAAATGTTAATAAAATTTCATACCAATTAAATCACACCAAAGATTAAAACCAAATCGAACTTGAAGTCTTTGATTTACCGAATGTAGATTTTTACTAGACCAATGCTGATAGTTATGTCTATTTAACACTCCACAACTGGTAAATCATATTTCATCAGTCCACAATATTTGCCAAATTATAATCTTCGGTGATAGTCATTAAACCTTGTACAATTGTTGACTTGTAAGGATAGTATTTGTTTTTCTTCAAGGTTTTGTAAACAATGGATTTTGAAATTCCAGTATCTCAAGTCACTCGGCGAACTGATGTGTATGGATTGCCCGTAATATGTTGCAAATATTATTTCAATGTTTGTATATCACCATCGTTAACTTCGTGGTTACCTCTTTTTGTTCTAAGCTTCTAAAGTTCAGTAAATTGCTTCTAAAAATTGTTCTGTTTGGTTGCTGCCTTTTCGGAAAACGTTCGGCGTAACTCGTGCCAGCATTTCCAATTTCTATTTGCTTTGAAATACACTTCCAACATATCAACTTTTTCTTCATTTGAATATTATTGTAGATTATACCATTATCAATACTTATCAATCTGTACTTAACAATAATTACTTATAAATAACTACAAATACACAAGCTTTTAATTAATTAATCTCTGTACCACTAATTGTTCTTTGACAGCTTATCACTTTGTTTCACACTGACATTAATTCAATGGCTTACTAAGTTTATTGAGCATTCTGCTTTTTGTTAATACGAAACCTCAGTATTTTTTCGTTACTTTACAGTATTACTTGGCATATCTTTTCACTTTCATTTCTCATTGGTGTTTAGTTACATCTAGTACTATTAGTTACATATAGTATTAATTTTATATTACATTAGAGATTAATTTATTCTTTTGTTAACATCTTTTGAACAAATAAAAAATTTTCAGGTATATTATACATTGTTGAAAAGCTCTTTTTAAAAAGTAACGACTAATCAAAAATCAAATGACTATGAAAAGCAAAAGGTAGTACTAATAACTTGAAAACGAATGACAAGTAAAGGTTTCTATTTACATACAAAAACTTGTCTTTAAAAAGTTTCTCAACATTGTAAAATTTTGAAAGCAGTTATTTTAGGTGTCATGGAATTGTTGAAAAAAATTTAAATAAAAAAAATTTAGTTTTTTCAAATAATCTTAAAATTTAAAAAGTTAGGGTGAATTTGAAACGAAATTTGCCATAAGTTAAATTCTGCAAAACATTCCCCATTTAACCGTTACTCTATCTTTTAATAACCTAGATACCAGTGGTAAGCATCGAAATGTGGTCACAGTAGAAATGCTAACTGACGAAGATTAAATTTCCAATAAAAATATTTAATGATATTTTGTGGCCGGATTCCAAAAGACATGGTATGCCATAACACTAATATTGATAGTTTCAAGTAATCTGAAGATATCCCATACGAGTGTGTACGAAACATCGACAGTTATACCAGTGACGCGGTTCCAGCCCGGAAGCCCAGAAGAAGACCACGAGCGCGGAAGTCTACGTACCAGATTAATAAATGCATTATTTTAGAAATATAGTAATATAAAATATACATTGATATAAACAAAGTATATTCTAAATAAAAACAAAAAAAAAGAATTATAATATTATGATATAAACTTAAGCACTCTCCAGAACACCTTCAATCGTAAAAAGAATTTGAATTAATTTACATTTATACGTGTCCACAAATTTAAAAAAAAATCGAAACTGAAGCATAAAAGTACCTGTTTCCGTTCTTCTACTTTGTATGCTGAACCTTACAATCAAATCAATGTTTTCCTATCATCATCAGATTTATCCTTTCAATTCTTCAGATTTAATTTTTTCAGTTTCATTATGAGAAATCTTGGCCTTGGAAAAACAAACACTAGTAATTCACAAATTTACTCTTTTTGCTTTCATAATGCGTTCTTTCTAAAATGTGATGGAATTATGTTCGTTGCTAGAACATTTAAATGCTCGAGGAAAAAAGTTTCTCTGTCAAGAGATTCTAATTTTTTAATGAGTTTTATATTGCTAGTTCTTTAAAGTTCAATTTGTTATCAGCAATCATATAATTCCTTCCTTTAATGTACGAGGGAGCGTTTTTATATTCGCGGAATGGGGACAAGGGGTGGAAATAAAAAAACCAAATTATTTTTCTTTTTCAATATATTCACCTGCAAGACGGATACATTTTTCACATCTTTCAATTAATTTATTTATATCCTCATAAAAAAATGATTTCTCTTTATCTGAAAAATACGCCGAAACTGCCTCCTTGACTTCATCATCGGCAGTAAATTTTTTACCCCGCAGCTCTTTTTTCATTTTCGGAAACAGGTAATAACCACTCGGGGCCAGGTCTGAACTGTAGGGTGGGTGATTCACAATTTCGAAGCCCACCTTATGCAGGGCAGCTAACGCAACGCGGCTCTTGTGGACGGGCGCGTTGTCGTGCAAAAGCAGAACACCTTTTGTCAATTTTCCCCGTCTTTTCTCTTTAATGGCTTGTTTTAGTCGCTCTAATATTGAAGCGTAATATTCTTCGGTTATAGAAACACCTTTATCTTTATAATCAATCAACAATATTCCTTCCGAGTCCCAAAATACCGTTGCCATGAGTTTCCCAGCTGATTGTGACACTTTAAATTTCTTGGGAGGTGCTGTGCCCTTTTTATGCCACTGCATGGAGTCTTGTTTGGACTCAGGTTCATAATGATGAACCCAAGTTTCGTCTCCAGTAACAATTCCACTCAATACACCATTCTTGTCTTCATTACAGAGGTCCAAAAATTCACGCGAACACTCTACGCGCTGTTGTTTTTGCGGCGGCGTGAGCATTCTCGGCACCCATCTTGCGCTGACCTTAGACATGCCGAGATGATCGTGTAGGATTTTAAAAATTGTTGTATCGGATACTCCAACCATTTCTGCGAGTTGTTTCTTCTTTAGTCGAGCATCTTCGAGTACAATTTGTTCAACTTTTTGGATAAGTGCTGGCGTGGTCACCTCAATGCTCCTGCCCGGCCTCGGGCCTTCAAGGAATTTCCTTCCTTGTTTAAATAAACTATGCCACTTGTACACCATGGTTTTTCCTGGACAAGAGTCGCCGTAAACCAATGACATCTCATTCATTATGGTCGCGACTGATTTTCCTTGCCTGGTAAGGAACTTTATAACGGCACGATATTCGATTTTTTCCATATTTCACTTTTCACTCCTGATTATGTTACTTGGTTGACGATAGCTCAAAGACTAACTGTCTAATAACAATGAAACTTCGTATTTATACTAATCATGAGTCGCTGCACAGGCCACGCCCCCAATGCGCCTACTCACCCCTCTACAACCCGCTCATTCCGCGAATATAAAAACGCTCCCTCGTAATTTCAATTAATCGAGTTAAATATTTAGAGCTTTTTCAATTTTTATCTAATGCTTTCACCAATTTTGTCACAAGTTTGTATATGCAAAAGAGATCAAACAGTTCATTAAGACTTAATAAGAGAATTACTTTAAGTATGATTTTTTAAATTATAAAAAAACAGTGTTTAGTAATGCCTTTTTATGAATTTCATACAATACCTTTAGAATGATACAATAAGTAACTTAAAAGGGACGATTCTTTGAAAATGTAAATTTGATACTTGACAAAATACCCATTTCCAAAGTAGATGGTTACGTCTTTCAAAGCGTAATGAAATAATCGAAACGGGTGACTATTCCCTTAAGTATAAAGGGGGATCGTTTAATAGAAATTAAAAATTGTAACGATTGTTTAATTTTCCAGCAATATGTACAAAACGCATATTATAATTGAATGAGCAACAGCAAGTTTTTCCGTTTTTTATAGAAATTTTAACTTGATACATACACACATTATAATCTGCTCATTCTACAATAGTATAAATATATGAAAAATCAATTTTAGATGTGTATTTAAATCGTAACAAATTATTACTTTTCCAATGAAATTGCAACTTTCGCGTGAATATTTTTCTCTTTTCTACATATCAATTGCACGTATCTGCACATTTAGTGTTTTAGCCATTATAATAAATAATAAGAATTTCCTTGTATTTTGATTATGTTTTGAGAAAAGTTGTGGGCTACTGTATTAGATGTGGAATAAACATCAAATGTATACATTTTTACGTTGGTCATATGGTTATTATACAATTTTCCAATCACTTTATATTTAACCATTTAAACTTATTATAATATGCAAGCACTAAAACGCTGTTATTGTTATGGCAATAATAATGGTGCGTTTGTTTTCTGTATATCGTGTATCTGTTTTTCATGTAAAGATAATGTCTAGAAAAAGCAAAGCTCCATTCCCCTCCACCCTTGTTTAATTTTGTTTACTCGTGTGACCAGATTACAAATATGCCATCCAGGTACTGTATTCACAAATTTACTCGTATTTTTAAATCAGTTATACAGAAACTGGTTAAGGTTGGAGAAAATTGAGAATCTATTGGTGCGGCTTCAATTTGTCTATAGTGTTTCGTAAATGAAGTATGTTGCTAAAACAGTGTTTCATTAGTTCAATTGTGTTTATCGGGTTTGTACCAGAGTTATTTTTCCATATTTTATAAGAAGAAAAATACTATAAATGTCATTAAAATATATTTATTTCTATATTCTACATAATTTCCATTTTGTTCAAACATTGGTCATACTGTTCGACAAGTTTTTGAATTCCGACGTCAAAAAAAAAATCTGCCGCATGTGAAGACTCCAATCCATGGTTGCAGTTTCCATTTCTTCATCGTCGTTTAACAGTTAACTACCAAGGAACACCTTTAAGTGTACTAGAACATGTGAAAATCGCTGAATGCAAGGTGGATGATCCAGCTGTTGCCATCTAAAAGACCTGATTAGAGATTGTATTTGTGCAGAAACATGTGGCTTTCCGTTGTCATTGAGCAACATCATATCGGAAGACAGTAGACCACGCCGCTTATTTTATATGGCACATGGGAATTTTCTTAGAATTAATTGTTGTAAAATCCACTAACAAAATTCGTTTGCTGTCCCAAAAGATAATTGCCATAATCTTTAGTGTTGAAATTGTTTTTTTGCCTTCCACTCTAGTTGGCGACGATGTGTGTCGCCATTCCAACAACTGTCGCTTGGATTCAGAAGTCATGCGAGACACCCAAGTCTTATCTCCTGTAACGATATGATCCCAAAATTCTTCTCCTTGCTGATCGTATCTACTCAAAAGTAATAAAGCACAGCTTAATCTTTTTGTTTTGTGATCGTCAAAAAGCAGTCTTAACACCCATCGACAATACAATTTTCGATATTTGTTTCTCCGAAACAATGGTGTGCAAAACCGATCTTGAAACCTATGGCATGGCTCATCATACACATTAACTCGCCTGTCCTTGAACATTCTCACGCACTTTCGAACTATCACTCACAGCATTGTCACCGTACACTTCACAAATCTGACGGTGAGTTTCTGTTGCTGCTTATTCTTGCACTCAAGAATGGAATTATAGATCTCTCACAGTTGGCAGGCGAATCAATTTTCTTAAACATTATAAACTTCTACAGCTCAGCACACAGACAAACGATACGACTGCAAATGGCATCTAAACGCGCGTAAAGCATGCTGGGAGCAGACACGCATACGCGCTGGGGCAATCGCGCGTTATTCTCACTGTCGTTCACAAACGGACCACATTTAAGAAATAACTCGTATTTTAGTTGTATTATAGCTAGAGCTTCTTCGATTGGTATTTTTGTAAATAATGTATGTATAATCGATCGGATTTACACGTATATGAAAACATCACAAAGTGCCAAAAGAAAGTTCCGACTTCGTCATAATACCGAACTGCATCCCCACGGAAACTATAGAATCGTAAAGTAAGAATATTAACACAGACAGCAGAAAATATTCGTTAAGAAACAGAATATATACTACAAAAAGCGAGACCACTAAAGAAAAATCTCAAAAGGCGTTAAAAAAAACTAAAACAAAACGACATAATTATACTACAGTCGATAAGCTGTTATTGCTGTAATGAACAGCACCGATTAGAAACAAAAATGGTCGAGCTGCTCCTGGAAAACACAAACTGAAAGATGTCATCAATAGCTCCCATGAACTATCTTGATAAAACAATCAAAGCGAAGATAAAAGCAAGGCCTATAAATA
Source organism: Dermolepida albohirtum (assembly GCA_031893035.1). NCBI lineage: Eukaryota > Metazoa > Arthropoda > Insecta > Coleoptera > Scarabaeidae > Dermolepida > Dermolepida albohirtum. The sequence goes on from JAVIWB010005237.1 coordinate 28,847, forward strand.
CAGAAACACCGAAGAAAACCTGAATGAGAGAAAAATCGTCGAGGTATCTGTAACTCTACAGTTTATCAAAAATTCCTAGAGTTGGCACTACGGCCGATAATAAGTTCCGTAGACTTGCCTATGCAAGAACTATCTTGATACATAGCTAGAACACTACAACACTACATCGAAATAATAGAATATTATATCAAAAACTCAGAACATAGAAACCATCGAAATACGCACATTATAACCTAGCGACATTCTAGTCAATTTCGAAGAGAAAAAAATTGGCTAGGCCCGGAGACAATGACGAACATAACGGTGCTTCGTTTATTTATCTTTTGCGTTGGTCCTCGTAACAAAATAGATATTCGCTAAACTACAAACTAAACTAACTACTAAATTACTACAAAGTATAATTACATTGATAATTATGGTTGCACATAACATCTTTTATTAGTTGGGAAACACTTTGAAATTAAAGGAATTTTCTAAATTTAAGAGTGGCATCACTGGAATTGTGACTGAAATAAAAAACTCAGAAATACTTCACGCATGTTTCGAAAAAATTCAGTTGGAGAAAAAAGACGCTACATATCCTTAAAACTTCCTGTGGCAACACAATGGAAATCATTTACAATTTTCCTGAAAATTTTTCTGTAGACACCAAATGTACATAACAGAGTTTAACAGTCGATAAGAATCCACAAATTTCTAACATAATGGAGAAGCGAATCAATACTTGCTGGACGATGACATATTTTAATTTTAGTAAAATGAATAACGACTTTTGAATCCAATCATCTTAATAACATATCAAAAGTATTTGACTGTTTCATTGATATGAAATCAACTTTATTATAAAAAGCTTCATTGATACGTGCTCTAAACAGGAAAAAGAAAAAATTCTGTCCATTATAAATAAAAGAGAATGTAAATGCATCACTGTTACTTATTTACTAGAACCAAGATACCGGTAAAAAAAATCTAACGAAAACGGAAGATGTAATTGCTAATGAGTTTTTGTATGACAGCAAAAAACATCCAGTGTTCAAGAGATGTTAAAAAAATAATGAGGGTCCTCGAACAATATCAAATTAAAAGTGGATTTTTTTAAAAAATTTGTAATTTCTACCGATAATGTAATGAGTGCAGTTGTTTGATGGTTCAAAGGTCAAAAATCAACAAGTTGGCTATTGGTGTCTTGAACTTACTTCATCTACTGCAGCAACTGAACAAATTTTTAGCAGGTGAGTATTGATTTTTGATTGGATCTATAGGGTTCATTAATAATTTGGAAAAAGCAGATATGGCTTCTTCATTGCCCAAAAAGGGACAAACTGACGGTGGAGAGGGCTACATAGCTCACAACTATAACTCACTACACACTAAACCATTCCTTCATTATCACTACGGTAAATTAACTTGACACGCATATAAATATTATATATATATATATACGAGGGTGGGGGAATCCCTTTGCTCCATCCCTGACCCACTCACAATAAGAAATTTGCAAACATTTTACTTCAATTCTTCTACATCTAAATTTTTTCCATTGATGTTCTAGAATTTCTAATGCTTTCCAAAAAAAAAAAAATTGTTCAACCTCTGCAAACTACTGGTTTACCGCACATATTATATCATTATTTGATGGAAATCGTTAACCACGCAAATGTTCTTTAAGTTTTGGAAACAGTTGGTAATCGCTGGAGGCCAAATCTGGCGAATATGGCGGATGTTCAACTAATTCGAAGCCCGCCTGAACTACTGCAACTGTTGCAATTGCGGACCTGTGACTGGGTGCGTTATCTTTACACAAGAAAACACTTTTGCACAACTTCCCTCCACGTTTTTCTTTAATCGCGGTCACAAAATTTGGGAATTAAGTTGGCATAATAAGAACCTGTAATTGTGGCCCCCTTCTGCAGTAAATCTACTAAAATTACGCCTTCAGTTCAGGTTGCATCTTGAATTTTCTCGGCGGTGGTGAACATCGATGTGTCCACTCCTTACTTTGTATTTTGATCTCTACATCATAATGAATTCTATCAAAATATCAAAATATTCAAATTACCTGAACTCTGGCGTTTACATTACCAGTTTTACTGTTGTCAGATGTCATTATCTTTTTCTATGTATTTTCTAACTTGCTTCAGTTTTTTCGCCCTTTTTCTTGCGTCTCGCGGTAATAATAAGCATTATAATAAGTTTTGGTAAATTATTTATTGCTTTAGAGCAGGCTAAGAAAAAGTGTTATCATAAAACTCCAGTAAATGGCATCCCGTATCAACAATTTATGATAGTGCGTTTGAAATTGGGAGACATCAAAATATGCGAGTAATATGGCGCGTGAACTATATATATATATATATATATATATATATATATATATATATATGTGTGTGTGTGTGTGTATGCACTACCGGCCATAAATGAGGGATCACTATGGGTAAAATACAAAAAAAGGGTACACTTTTGGTAAAACAATATATATATATATATATATATATATATATATATATACGAATAAAAATGTAAGTACTACAAAAACAAACGATATATCCTTATAAAACAAATCTCATTAGTTCTATGAAGAAAAGTTGGGACTTTTTATTTTAAGTGAATTTCGTCAAAATATCCACTTTTACAATTAATAACTTCTTGACAAATTTTAGGTAGTATATATATACAAGTGTTAGAAGAGCTTCAATATATATATATATAAATTGAATATTATTATATAGCATATGTAAGGTGTTCTGACAGCTGTTATTGCGATTTTGGACAATATTCTCTCATTTCATCCCACAGCAACTCGATAGGATTCATATCTCGATTGTGTGGGCCAAATTATATTTACAAGAAGTTCTTCTTCTTCTTTTCGTTTCACATAGTCCTTACAAAGTTAGCACTATATTCGGGATCATTATCTTGCTGAAAATAAAAACCTCCTCCTATCAATTTAATTCCGGACGGAATTACGTGTTCCTTTAAAATTTTCAAATCTCCTTCTTTTCTTAAAACTCCATCAATTTTTTTGCAAATCTTCAACACCATTATAAGAAAATGATCCGCAAACAAGAACTGAACCTCCACCGTGATTAACTGTTGGCACAACACATTCTGGTATCGTCCATTCGCCAACTCGTCTGCTAGCAAAAATGCGTCGATTACTTTCAAACACTTGGATTCGTCCGTCCACAGAACCTGCTTCCACATTTGCTCCTTAGCCCATTGTAATCGTTTTTTAAGATTTTGTGATCGTAGCAATGGTTTACGAACAGCAAATCGCCCTTTTAGTCCCGCTTTTAATAAACGTCTTTTTACGATAGTCAGCGACACCGTTTAGGTAACTGTTCCAGCAGCAAATCTTCTTGCTTAGTAGTCATCCTTGGTCTTACGACACTTTTTTTTGGTTGCATTGCACCCGTTATGTACCTTTTCACCGTACTTTATTAATAATATGTTAATTTTAATTATCGCACCATTGACCGCAGTGATAAGTTTTCTTTGTGTATCTTTGTGTAACGTTGTTATAGCACTATGAATTTCCGCACACAATTCCTTTCTTTTTGACATTTTGTATGTTTGTCTACTAATACTCGTATTACAATTTACTCGGGCAGATTCTAAACGAATACTAAATTTTTCTTAGATTGCAACATTCTGTGTGGTACCCCAAATTCCTATAAATTGTTTCTTAAAACCATTATAAGCTTGTAATATAGAAAAACCACTTTAAAATAAATATTTTCAGGAAAAGTATTAATATTGAATACAGGTCATAAAAGGATTAAAAAAAATTATAATATTTTACACTTACAAATATGGTTATATAATTTCCATAATAATCCGGATATTATTGGTGAACTTCCCAGAAACGCACTTACATCTGTTATTTCAATTGTCCCTACCGATACCCAAGTATAAAGACAAAGCGATTCTATGGATAGTATGTGATCCCTCATTTATGACTGGTAGTGTATGTATGACTACGTAACTTAATATAGTAATAAATATTTGTAAGCTTACAACTATTTATATAAGATACATACCAATAAAAAAAACATCCAAAATACCCTCTCGAAAGAATTAATAAACGTGAACATAATTATGAACCCTATTAAATAATAATTTATTTTAAAATTAATATGCTACCTGTAGACAACAGTCGGGTTAACTTTAGAAAATTTTGAGTAAAACTACTGCTTATTTAAATTGTGGAACCAAAAACACCATTCTATAATTTGATACGGAAATCTAATAATAAACAGAGTATTTAAGAAAAATTGTAAAATAAATATTGTAGAAAAATAAACAATGGCAGTTGTAAAATCCTGCTATCATTTTCATTTCTTTGTTTGTTTGAAAATGTAAATTGATTTATAATATAATAAATGGATATGATCGACAGATACTTTACATCTCATTACACCTGCAATACTACCTGATTCCTACGATTATGTAACTATCAAATATTCTTGAATATTCTTAATAATACTTGAATTAAAACTAATTATTTATAATTAAAATATTTCATCTTGTGGTGAAGAAGGACATATCATAACTGTCTTTTGCTAAATTTATAATTAATTCAGAATAACAGTCGATCATATGTTCATATGTCATTGCTATATTTTGTTTATTCTTATCTTATAAGTCGTACATCGTCTAACTGAACGAATTCGTAGCTACACAACTTTTTATCATTCCCCATATTTTTTATGGGTTGAAATCTGGATATGATTATAATCTTATGATTGTGTGCCCATTTGTAAGAATATAATATGAATATTATTATTATTACTATTATTAATATATACATATATGTATATGAATTATAAACAGGATTATTCTGTCTTATTAATTTATATGTTTCGTTTTTGTTAAACTAGTCGTGGGATCACTATAAAATATTACAAAAGTAACACACCTAAATAAAACGCTGAACAGCAACTTTACATGCAAATATGTAACTGACCCTCTCAGTTTCATTCATCATTACCTTTCTTTTTATTGCTTAAAATCGTTTCTGCACTGACGCCCTCCAACTTCAGTACTAATGAGTATGTGATATATTTGAGCATGCCTGTTTTATTTAGCATTCATTGGACATTTAATTTTTTTATTATAAAAAAATTTAATTTGTGATGAAGAGCACATAAATTAAAAGGAATCGAATCAAACAAGATAGATAAGAATGTGTTTTGAATAAATATACATGTGAAGTGATTAAGTTCCATTTCCACTCTCAATATTTATAATATACCGACTGAGAATCAATTTAAGCCATATATCATAAGCTTACTAAAGGGTGAGAAGTATGCAAAGGCCATAATTCATTATTAAATTTAAACATACCATAACAAACATGTTAATAAATATAACATGCCTTTAGATGCAATATTCCATTCATTTTAACACTAACCAAAACACAATAGCTCATTTAAATGATGTATAAAAACCGCTTGGATTAATTGGATTTTGAATGTACTAGTTTCTAATACTTTTTAAATAAGAATTTTTGCAAATAATATAAATGTTTTTAACTACAATAAACTTACATGACAATTTTTTATTCCTGGCATAACATCCTCTGGTACTCCTTTGTCTAACACTTTCTTATGAATTTTTTGTTTGCATAATGGCTCTTTAGAGTTGGTTGCCTTTTCCAATTCAACTACTTCCTAAAACTAACATAGTATTTACTACTCCCTTTAAATATTAAAAATTCTACCTCTTTAGTTATTGACGACACTTCTAAAACATCGTTCAATGTTGAGCCTACTAACATAATTTTTGCTCCTTTCGTTATACCGGCATTTTTAACGGTTTGATTATCTTGTAATAATCCTTTATACATCAATTTCTGCATTGAATCTGGTACTCCTATATTAAAAAATATATATGATATAATTTTAATGAAAAAAACCATGAAAACTGCGGAAAAATTGGCTTTATTTAATTACTTTTACATACAAAAGTGAACGTGAATTCTATAGTTATATTTTCTTTTTCCAAACATTTATACTTAAATAGAATTTGAATTACAGTCGGTAAGATGTCTCTTGAGCCATAATTCCAAAACGAACGCTATGTCACTTTCTTGAAATAATTCATACTCAACACCTGAGTAAGATATATATTGACGGCGCGGCGTTCACTGTAACGGGTTACAGTTAGCCTTTGCATACCGTGGTTTGCAGTCAATTTACGCAGTCTGTATCTTTGTGAGTGTATGTGCATTTGGAGTGTAATTTCGTATTAAAAGAAAATCAAAAGAGGCGAAAAATAAAAGAAAGGAATTTAATTCCCAGTCGAAGGGTATTGTATTTAATCTGTATAATTATTTTAAGACAATTTTTCCAAATGAAAATAAAACAGACCTAAAAAATCGTAGGTGCTTCGGAGTCTCTTTGGCTACTATAAAGAGAATCTTAAGTGTAGGTATCAATTTACAAGCTACAAAGAATGGTGATGGTGAAGTAAAATTCTGTTTATTTAAAAATATGCAAAAGAATGTGCATAAAAATCAACATACCGTCATGGGAATAAATGGATCTCAGAAACATGGTTCATAATTTCCAAAAACCGAATATTGCCGAGTTACTCTAACTAAATACATTTTGGACAAACGTACTTTCCTGCATACTATTATTAAAAAACTGGAAATCAAATAGAGGAAAACTAAGTACGATCGGGAGTTGTTAATAGAGAAGACTGATATTCGCGCTTTGAGGTTGAATTATCTGGTCAAAATATTTTAGGAGTTAAAGCAGACCAATTGTCTTTTTAGATGAAACTTCCATTCACGCATGCCGTGAAGTGGGTTTCATACCTATCTTACCTAAATTTATCAGATTAGAGGCTGTAATAGGTTACTCAAATACATTTTTGTTTATACCTTCTTTTTTTGCACCAGCGTGAATATTATTGAATTGTATAATATAAAACTTGCTGAAAATCCGTTCAATAGTTTCTAAAATATTCATCAAAAATAAAATAACAAGGAAAATCTTAGGCACGCCACTGTTTACAAATATCACGGCATATCCTTGCGTCGAATGCGGTTTATTTGAACAAGTGAGATGGAGATCTTCTAGGACTTCTGACTCAACAAATATCCTACCGGTTATAGGAGGAATGTTTTTCAAGTAAGGGCCGTTTTAGTGTATTCACTAATAGGTGGCGCAATAAGTGCGTGCGTCGTGTGTCAGCATTCCTAGAGAACAACTGTGCTCAGTTGCGGCTATGTAGGTAACCTGTATGGTCTATTCTGTGTTTAAAACGTTCAAGATTATCGAATCGCCTGCACCGTGCGAGGTACGGTCAGTGATACGTTTTTTTGTCGACAAGAAATATATCTGCTACCGACATTCATCGGCAGATTTGTGAAGTTTACGAAGTTACTGCCATGTGTGACTTCAAAGCTAGCCGGGACCACGTCCATAATGAGTCCCGCTCCGGTCGCCCATCTGTGATCACAGACAATATGGTAGCTTCAGTTGAAGCGAAAGTGCTTCAGAACAGACGCTTCACCATAAGCACTCCTTCAAACGACTTTCCTGAAGTGTCGAAGTCAGTGCTGTACAAGATTGTTTCTGAAACGTCAAAGTTTAAAAAACTGTGCTCTCGTTGGGTCCCTAAACTCCTAGTCTAAAACTCCTCAAAAATAAAAGATTTGAGTTTTCGCTGAATTTTTTGACTCGTTATAATGAAGAAGGTGACGCCATGTTGAGTCGTATCATAATGGGAGAGGAAACGTGAGTTTCTCATGTCACGCCTGAATCGAAGGAACAGAGCATGGAGTCAAGACGCACACACTCTCCTATAAGGGTCAAGGCCAAACATCACTCTGTTCCAGCGGAAGATCATGGCGTCCATGTTTTGGGATAGGCATGGTGTTTTGTTGGTCGACTTGATGCAATGCTTCAAACAATGCGATAGCCTACGACCAAACCCTGCGAAAGCCACGCAGAGCGTTTCAAAATGAAAGACGCGGCATGCTGACAAAGGGAATTTTGCTACTCCATGACAATGCAAGGCCTCACACCGCAGGTCAGATCCGAGCTTTATTGGACTCTTTTGGCTGGGAAGTTTTGGACCATCCCCCTACAGCCCCGATCTTGCGCCGAGAGATTTCCATCTTTTCCGCTATATCTAACATCGACTCGGCGGCAACTACTACAACGATGACGAAGACGTGAAAACAGTCGTGACCTCTTGGTTGTTGGAGCAGGCAGCAAGTTTCTATGAAGAAGGTATTCAAAATCTAGTTATAAGGTTTGATTAGTATTTAAACAAACTTGGCAGCTATGTTGAAAAATAGAGAAATGTATGTACAATTTAAAAATAAATTTGGTTTTTGAAAATTTTCTTTCCTTTGGTTTTTATTTTCAAACGGTCCTTACTTAAAAAACTCGCCTCGTACATACAATTGTTTTTTTTAGATATATTATTGTATAGTATTGCTTTAGGCAGAAAATGAGAGAAATTAAATTTTTTAAATTTTATATATTTAGTAAAATCTATGAAGATACATCTTGAGGAATACTACAAATTATGTAGTATTTGGATACCACGCAAAAAAAATGCGTTATTGATAAGACGTATCTAAAGGCTATTTCAAAAATTATTCACATGCATTTGCGTTGAATTTCTGGTAGATTGATAACTAGAGCAATATATTAAGTTTTTACTCAAGTTATTGAGGAAACATAAATAACTAAAGTACAGTAGCCTATAATATGAAAAAATGGAGTAAATTGATATTCAATCTGGTAGGTTACAATTGATAAAATCTTATCTACAGAATATAAAACAAAGAGTTGTTGAATATAACAATGGACGTTTCTCTAATTTACATTAATGCATTGCTAATACTAACACGTCACTGATGATACAACAACTGTCATTACAACTGATTTGTATCGTTTTAAACACTTCATGACAGTGATGAAGAAATTTAATATCCATCTGGTAAGCAACATTTGTCACTCTCACTATTTTAGATTCTATATCTCAAAGACATTTAGGAAGGCAAACTTTGGGAATGATGGTGAACTTATGTTATGGGAAACTATTTTATAGAGAAACTGAAAAAATAACTTTATTAAAAAAATAATGTTGCTGAATCAATATATTATAACTGTGATTTTTTGTTCTCATGCCCTAGTCCAGGGACATGAAGAGAGCCCCTTATATCAAATGAAAAATGTGTGACGAAGTATTTATAATTAAATAAATATAATCTCATTATAGCTTAAATATTCATATTCGCAAATATTAATCATTGTAATGAAGATTTACCTAATAGTCCTTGTAATTTCTTTTTGAAATCACCAATTTTCAAATTTATGGGAATACTGACATCATACTTGTTTTTATTATAAACCACTTTCACATCAATTATTTCGCTATTAGTGAGATCTTCAACTATTTCAGTATTATCACCAGAGTGCCTCTGTGATACTTTGGTTTCAAGTATTTGTTCAATCTTTTCTGTGGCATTAATTTCTCCACTACTTTTCTCAACATCATCTATTTGATTTTCATTTTCTGGACCTAAAAAGTAAAATAACTACTTAAACAAGCAAATTTTATATTAGCATTTAATACATATAATAAAAAAATGACATTTATGACTTGCACTTCTTCTCCAGTAACAAAGTGCTAGATATAAATAATTTTACATCTTACATGTACATTATTTGTAGTTTATATCAAAAAGTGAAATATATTAAGTTTCAGTAAACTTACCAACAGATCCCATTTTAACATATTAGCAAACAGATAAATATATGGAAATGTAAGTTTTTTTTATTTGTAACTAAGAAACTAAGAATAACCAAACTCATAAAAAAGAATGCGTGTACAACTGAAGGAAGTTATATGAATTTACATGTCAGCTGACAGCTAATATGAAGTTAGTAACAAAATTGAAATTTTGTTTTAGCGTCATTTACATCTTGTTGAAAATAAACGCTAAATATCCCGAGTTATAGTTTAATTGAAATTATAATGTAAATACATTAGTGTTTATTACATATTATTATCATATTACCATGGCATTATTTAGTCGTTTTGTTTAAATTGATATGTCGCCTAATTATAATTAAGGCTCGTTAAAATATATGTAATTTTTATATATATTTGACAACTTCACATATTTTATGTACTTGTAATTATATTAAGAAGTATTCGCTGTTTAAAGATAATTGCCTTATTACGTTAGTTAGAAACCATTACGATTATATTAACATTCTATTTAATTCTGTGACAAGCATGACAACAAATTTTTTAGTACTAAATCTAGTACATAATAAAATAAAAATTCGATGGCCAACCAAACTTATCAGCAACAACATATGTTCAATCAATAATTGGTAAAAAAATGACAGAAAGTGGTTTAACAAAGAAATTATAAAATATAGAGCCTTATTCACAGTCCTTAACATCGTGTTAGAAACCATTACGATTATATTACGAAAAGATTAAACATTCTATTGAACAAAGAAACAAAGTGCTCTATTATCACAAACTGTTTTCATTCTACGGCACATATGCCGGGAATTTTAAATTTCTTTAGAATATATGGACTAAAGTAGTTGAATGTTAGTGGCCTTTAAGCTGTGGCAACAGCGGAATTATTGGACATGCGCATTTCAGTAAAAAGGAATTTTGTTTGGTCACTTGCCTTTCAAATTTATGGTTACATTATTATAGTTAATACAGTTATGTGTGTGTCTTATTTGATAATCTGTTATTACTCATTAAATTCACAATTTTAATTAGGTTAAGTTCTGATTTCTCACTTTAAATATACCCTAATACGCCACTAAAATATTAGTAGCTAGTTAAGCTCAGTTCATTATTAAAATAAAAATTATGTATACAATACTACTACACATATTTCATGGTCGCTCTACTTTCTGTTATTTTTCATTGTGTGCAAGTGAAGAATCTATTTTGTCCATATATTAATTACATTTATATACACTTATACATATTTATGTGTATAATTTCCAAATTTGCTAACTTAAGTCTGTTAAATAAAGCACGCAATAATTTCAGAACAATGGCTTTTATTTTGTATTACTTTTATTAGAACATGAGAACAATTCTGGTTACTAACTTCTATATCATTTTCTTCACACAGGAATCTTTCTAGTGCCAACATTAAATTCGAAATATCCATGACACACATTTCTCGATTGATTATTTACAAATATGTATTACACTTCAGTTTAAACATGTACAAATTTTCTCCATTCTTTTTTGTCTTTGGCAGTTTTCTTTGCTTCACCCCATGTCACATTTCTTTCCTTGAGAGTCACCGCTACCTCATCGTTAACAAATTATACATATCAAAATATAATTCATAAGAGTCTATCTAAAATATATGAATTTTTGCTTACACAATGGCAAAGATAGCAATATTATAATTACTATATTCTATTACGATTTGCCTCTTATCATATAAATCTTTCATGAAATTATGTTGAACATCAATGTGTTTGCCTTATCTTGGATTTTCAAGAATTTTAATCATAGAAATTGCACTTGTATTGTTCACCTTCAAAATAGCACTTTCTTCATAACCAATAAATTCAGAAATAATTCCTTTTAAATTAACAAGTTGTTGAGCAGTAGCCTGTATTGAGATATATTCAGTTTGCATTGTCGATAGTGCTACGCAATTGTTTTTTTTGGAACACCAAGATATTGAATTGCTTTTATAAAATGCCATAAATATATAATGCTTTATGGCATTATACAATTTTTCTTAATTCTCTATCGACTCTAGTCAGCATCAGAAGAACCCATTAATGTAGACGTTCTGCCTTTGAAAGATAAACCAAGGCCTTTTGTTTCACTGAGATATCTGAATATTCTTTTCGATGCTTTCCAAAACTTATCCATTAGCTTGTTGGTGTATCTAATTATAAATAACAATAAGAACATTTTTGAATTTGTTGACACCACCTGATGTAAGCATGCAGTTTAACATATATATTTCATAATCACTTAAATACGATTGTTTTTGACTAATTCTTGTTGGCCTTGATGTTTTTTCTCTTTCTTCTTTCTATATTTCCTCATATTCAATTTCTGTTTCTACTTCACTATTATTTTCCTTAATATTTTCTTCTTCCTTTTCTTGTTTTGCATTATTTTCACCATTTTTATTAATTCATAATTTCTTCATCGAATTTTACATTATGAGACCTAATAGCTAGCTTCTTCAGGTATGAATAGTCAATAACATCCATCACAGTATCTGACCATTACTGTTCGCTTTGCTCTAGGATTCGATTTGTTTTCTTTTGGTAATAGAGTATATCAAGCACGGCATGCAAAAACTTTTAATTTTGATATGTTATAGTGTTGCGGGAGATTATCCTTTTTCAAGAACTGTACTTAGTGGTCTGTTAAGTTGATATGCCCAACACTTTTTTCCTATTAATTCACTTCTAACCATGTTGAGTAATGTTTGATTCATTCTTTCAGCTTTAACTCCCATTTGTATACTATAGGTGATAATATACTCTAATTTTATTCCCTTTTCTCGAGCAAAGCTTTTAAAATTATTTGATCACTACCATTGTCTAATTAATCTTTTTGCATTTGTATCATGCTATTGCTTAATTTCATAAATGTACTTAATCAAATTTTGTTCAGCTTCATCTTTACTTTCTGGGAAACTTAACCACCGCAAAATGTGAGAAATCATATAGTATTACCTGAAAACATTTTTCTTCATAAACAGTTACAAGGTTTATCAGTCGACTTAGATCTGTGCGAATTAATTCACCAATTCAGCAAATAAATTTTTTTTTTTTTGTTGATTGAAAGGTAATCTCTTTGCTTTACTTTAAATACACGTGACACAACTTTTAGTAGACGGTGGAAGAACTAGATGTCGCAAGCCTTCATTGCCTATATGACATAATCTGTGCCACATGCTAATTTACTGCAACATAAATCTGTTCATCGTATAGATTATCTAATTTCAAAATGTATAATCCTCCCTCATTTTCATAACAAAGTATAAAATCGTTACATCTTATTAAAATATCCTTTTGCTGTACGATAATTTTAAAATCTATTCCTGTTAATTTACTAGCTGATAACAAATTATGTTTTAAGTCAGGTACAATTAATGCTTCAATATTTAATATTCTGTTTTGACACATTGCCTTTAGTTATTCTTTTTCGGCTGTTTTCATCACGTCACCATTTGCAATGTGAAGTGAAAATTCATGTTTCAAGTTTACAATATTTTTCATTTGTGTCCGTGTTTCTTCTTTTATAAAATGATTACTGACCCTGAATCTAAAACAAACACTGTTTTTACTGTAATGATTTCCACCACAATTTAATGAAATTTCTTCAGCTGTATGAACATGAACCTATCATAATTTTTGTTTTTATAACATCTACTGTGTTCACCTGTCTGTTTTCTTGTTTGTCCTCGACCATGATTGTATCTTTACTTTTGGACATATGAGTTTTAGAATGTGTTTTACTCTCACATATGTAACATCTAGGAGTGGATACTTTAAAACTAGTTTTGTTTAAATTAATTTTAAAGTGTCTTTGTGCACTCTGTTTTTATTTTTATTTCTTCATCCAAAAGTAGAGCTTTCACAAAATTCATTTTAATATCTGGTAGACATTCTAAAGATGTAATAACTGTGTTAGATTCTGACAAAGAATGTAACAAATGACAAATTTATCAGTTTCATCCATAACTAAATCTTGATCTATAAGTTCTCTAATTTTAAAAAATGATCTTCCATTCTATTATTTTCACGAGGCTTTAAATTAAATAATTTACGTTACAAACTCAATTTAGAAAAGGCACTTGTTTGCATAAAAATCTCTGTTAAAGCTTTCAACATATCCTTAGCTGTTTTTAGTCTTTTATGATGTCAAGGTGTTTATCAATAATACCTTAATTAATTAATTAAAATCCTTTTCTCAGTCTCAATTTTAGATGGATCCTCCACGTAACATTTAATACTTGTTATTTCTCTAGAATTGCTGAGATATATTTCCAGTTAATAAAATTTGTCCCATTCAACAACGGCACGCTTGTCATCATTCCCGCCATTACAAAAAACTTTTTGTTTCTTCCCTTTCATAAATTATTATATCACTATCACACTCAATTACAAATACGTAAACACTGGTATCTGCTTCTGGGCTTCCGGGCTGGAACCGTGTTATTTGTAAATCTGTCGACGTTTCGTACCCATTTGTATGTCCCATACAAATGGATACGAAACAATAGAACAAGTTAACTAATAAATTGAGATGGTATTGCTACATAACCAATTAAATAAGTTCTCAGTAACGACTCAGTAAATTAATATCAAATATCAGCGGATTAATCTGTACATTTAATTAAGAAGTAAATACCCAAGTTTTTGAAATTAGCAAATTGATTAAAAATTTATTCAAATGTAAGCCGTTATTTTACATCCAAAATACAATAATAAATAAGCTATTCCCGAAAATAATTATGAACACAATGAAAATATAATTGTCACGTAACATCAGAGTTTCTTTTACGTTGGTTTATAAAATATATTTTCCTGCATCTCCAATGTTTTCGCTTTAAAATTATTGTTTTCAGATTCTTCAATCACAAGAACTGTTGCAAAGGATATTTTATGAAAATAACAGGATTCATGTATAAATACTAATTAAAAGATAAAATAGACGAAATTTGAAATGTTCTCACATGAGAATTTATTGTTGGTTGTCGAGATCGTTCTTTGTGACATTTCATTACACTAAGAAATAAGTAAAACATGAAACACCTAAAGAAAAGCAAACACACAGTATATACAAAATAAAATGCCAATCTTGTGAAGGTACATATGTAGGACAAACAAAACAATATCTACATAAAAGAATATACGAATATAAATACAGTCTAAGCAGTAACAAAATAAATGCGAAAGCCTTGTCTATACATGCTTTAGAGGAAAAACATAAATTTGAGTCTCGTAGACATCCGAGGTCGTTGCCTATACTTTCTTCATCGTGCTTTCCAGACTGCAAGCCAAGATGGAAAAACATAATTTCGACTTTGACAACACCAAAATCCTCGAAATAGAAAATAATTACATTAAACGTATAATTAAGGAAATAATATCCATAAAAAAGATCAAAACACAAGAAATGATATTAGAGACATTAACAATCTTCAATGATATTTATAACAACTTAATATATTGAAAAAAAATTAAAAAATAAATTGTCTACATCTCCCTGTATACACAAGTATATACAAGTATTCAACAACGGGAATTTACAAATACACATGAGATAAAAAGAGCAGAAAATACTTAGAAAGCATCAAGTAAAAATATTTAGGATGAATAAGTCTTTTGGCAGGTACACAATTAAAAAAAATAGTTAATTTAAAGATGGTTACGTGTTTGTAAATTTTACAATATTCAATAAAAAATATATTTTTAACAAATGTAAGTAATCGCAAATATTTATTTATATAAAAAAAAATATTTTTCGCAATTGGAAATATATAACTGTAAAATGTAGTACAGGTTGAACAACTGAACGAAATAACTAACAATTAGAACAACAAGACTAGTGTATTAAAAAAGAAAAGAATACATTAAGACAGCCAGAGTGAAAGAAAAGGCAAAATGACGAAATGACTGTAAAAAAAGAAAATAGAAAAAATTCATGAACGTAATACAAAATAATTTAGAGAAAGTAACCGTATCCCAATTTTAAATGAAAACTGGATCGAGAATCTAACAAAAATAAAATCCCAGCAAAAAAAAAACTCATTCTAAGCTAGGATCAAAATATGTACACGATAACGAAAATTAATAATAAATAGATTTAATTACCACAATAGAAGCAAATATAAAAAATCTTGAAACGAATCTAAGAAATAATATAAGAAACAAAACAGTAAATGTTTTCATTAACTACAAGAACAGTAATCAAAACAAAATAAATAGTCTGAAAAAACACCTTTATATAAAGCCATTACAGAAACAAAAAAGTTTTTCATTAAAAAACCCAAAACCTGTATATACGAAGAGCAAACAAATCTAACAAATTATTACTATATACCATTATACCCATAAACTTAACAATAAAAACGATAGAAAAAAACTGATAAACCATAGAAGAACACACCGTTACCACAAAACGAATTCATAAATGCTATTAAATTATATTTCGAATCAACATATTTCAGCTTCAACAACACCTTTTACGAACAAAAATATAGCACTGCCGTGGGATCATCCATTTCCGTCGTAATAGCAAATCTCATTATGGGGGAACTAGAGAATAAATGGATAAATAATCTTCCCTTCCACATACCCTTCTTCAAAAGATGATGATTGTGTTTTAGCAATACTAATCCATGCAGACAATCAAACTTTAAACCAGAGTACGGAGAGAGCTCGAATTAAACTCGCTCGCGAACGAATTCAATTCGAGCGAATTACGTTACATATATTTTCTATATTAAAAAGAACTATTCTTACGAGTTGAGTTTGTATTCGCGAATTAAATAATAAAACTCGCGAGCACAAATTTTAAAACGAACGAATTAAATAAAATTGTGCTCGCGAGCAGAATTTTTTCCTACTCTGCTCACGAGTTGAGTTTGTGCTCGCGAGTTTAATAATAAAACTCGTGATCACAAATTTTAAAACGAACGAATTAAATAAAATTATGCTGGCGAGCAGAATTTTTTCCTAGTCTGCTTTAAACCATTTCAATTCCTTTCATAAAAAACTTCAATTTACTACAGAAAGCGAAAATAACAATTGCTTGAATTTCCTGGATATAACAGCAAAACACAAAGAAAAACAAACACACCATATATACAAAATAAATTGCCTGGTTTGAGAGCCCTATTTAATTGAAATAAAACATAAATGTTTTACAAAATTTTATTTCGAACATTGTTCGAACGTTTGAACGTGTTCTGTATATGAAGATGCATGCATACATAAAACAGTTCAAATAATAAAGAGAAACGTAGTTCAATTACTCTATACGCACAAATTTACGTTCAAGTACGTACGCAACGTAACAGTGCAAAATACGCGTCCAACGCATCGAGGTACCCATGCACCTCCAATAGTGTGGAAATGTTCGACACTGTCGGTCTTGCATTTACTGGGGAAGCGTTATGCAACTACCCGGCAGCGACAGTGACGCGGCCGGTCAGATAGGTCGATCTCGGTCCCCTGACATACAATGTGTACACGACGACAAAAGTTTTTGCCGGTCAGTATATGTGCGTTGATTTGCGTATAAGAAAAAATTAATATGATTACTGTGAAAAACATTACATAAAACAATAATATTCATAAAACAATAATATCATGAAACATATAATACATAAAACTATATATTATAAAATAAAAGTAAAATATTTTGATTTTAATATTAAGTCTGACACACTAACATATCCGTTCCCCTTGAATGTATCGCCTTCGAGATGACACGAAACTCGCGATTAATCGTCATATATCGGAAGCAGGCACAATTTGATGACAGGTCTTCGCACTGTATCACATGACGTTTTTATAGTGGCAGCGCGCACTACTGAATCCTTTCCCAGATGCGTCTCTAAGATTCGACCTATTGTCCAATGGCGGGGTGGCGTGTTGTCTTCTCGAATGATCGCTAATTGCCCAGGCACCACATGCTTCTCGGTGTTGGACTTCCACTTACTCCTTTCTTTGGAGTTGGCTCAGATACTCCATGCACCATCGTTTCCGAATCTTTTGGACATATTGCCATCGCGACAGGGTATTTACCTTTAGGTCTATGAGACTAGGTTCCAAGATAAATGCAGAGGGGGTTCCAGTTAGAAAACGAGAAGGTGTGAGGAAGGTTGAATCATTGGGATCACTGGACATGGCTGTTATGAGACGAGAGTTAAGTACACCTTCTATTTGAACTAATGGAGTGTACATTTCCTCATAGGTTAGTTTACTTTTTCAAATTATGCGGACTGAATGTGTCTTCACTGATTTCACTACTGCTTCCCACAGGCCTACAAAATGCGGTAATCTCGGTGGAATGAAATGCCACCGAATCTGAATCTGACTAAAATAATCTTGCAGACTTTCTTGGGTATATTGAGAACTTAATTGTTTACCCATTTTTCTTAATTCAGAATTTGCACCCACGAACTGTGTGCCATTATCTGAATATATGTTAGAGATTTTCTCCCTTCTCGCTATAAGTTTTCGTAATGGCGCAAGAAACGAATCGGTTGGTAAATTACTCACAAGCTCCAAATGTATTGCCTTCGTTGTAAAGCAAACGAATATGGCACCATAAGGCTTTGTTAAATCATATTTTCTTCGTGATCCTTCACATATGTAAATTGGACCAAAATAATCCACGCCCACGTTTTGAAAAGCCTTGGCAAGTGTTACTCTGTCAATCGGAAGGTCGCCCGTTAGATAATGAAAACTTTTTGGTTTAGCCTTAAAGCAAATTACACATTTTCGTATGACTTTCTTGACAGAGTTTCTAATGGATAATGGCCACTATTTTGCTCTTATAGCAGCAATTGTTTGTTGCCCTGCGACATGGAGTTGTTCAGCATGCTCATTTTTAATTATCAATGTCGTAAATGGATGCTTAGCTGGTAGAAGAATTTTATGCTTTTGAAAGTAAGGAATATTGGAATGCCTTAAACGACCTCCTACTCTCATTATACCTTCACCATCCAAGAAGGAATTCAAAGAAAATCTCGGGGAATTCTTTCAGCGCCTACCAGATACGTATCTTGTTCTTCAATCGCTAGTTGTTGTAATGTTTTAATTGCCAAGCAGGATGCCGAAGCTGTGCCATAAGTTATAGTCACCAATTCAAATGTTTGAAGATCATCCGTTTCAGAATTCCTCCAACAAATACGCTGGAATGGCCTGCAATTCTCCATCATAGAAACTTGTCCTATACATTTTTGCTTTATCCGCAGTGAAAACGTATTTATGTAAACGAAATCTGCAAACTATGTCGAAAAGGGCTAGTTGCAATTTTGGACAAACCATGTCGACGATTTAGTGGAAGCATCGAACACAACACTCACTTTGATGGTTAAACTGTTTTCTTTAATAACAGCATGATGCGGGAGATAAAAATGAAGCTCTTTTGAATCATTTAATGCTTTTATTTGTTTCATATGACCTAAATCTATATATTCTTGCATGAATGCTATATATTCTTGCTTTAAAATGGCATTTCTACTTAATTTCCTCTCTAGTGAAAGAAATCGTTTCTGAGCTTGTCCGTGAGTGCTGCCCAAAGAGGATATTTTCTTGTTAAACGGCAAAGATACTACAAAGCGCCCATCAACATCTCTCTTTACAGTGTCAGTGAAATGTTGGTCGCATAATTTTTCCTCTCGGGAATACGATTCAATTCTTGTCAAGCTTTCCACTTCACAGAATTTTCGTAAATTGTCATTTATCTCTTTTAATGTAACAGAGTTGCAAATTGCCAAATTCGATGTATGTTGGGGTGTCACAATTTTCCCCGATACTATCCAGCCTAATAAAGTTTTCTGTAAATAAGGACCTTTATCTCCTATTTTGATTTGGCCCACACGTTGAAGCTTGTAAAATAATTCAGCCTCGATTAACATAACTATGTCTCTTGGTATATTGAAATCAGGATCAGCAAAATTAATGTTTCCCGGCATCTTGACGCTATCGCATGCTATTGATACTACAAGAAGGCATTCTGACATTTTGTCATGCATTAAGCAATCTAGTGTTGCCTGGAAGTTATTATGCTTAGATCGTATAGAAGCCTTCACAGTTTGGAAGACTTTTGTTGAGTACTGCATCACTCCCGACAGAGAAATGTTAGTCTCCTTAACATGTATTTTAAGAATGTTTGCCATTTTACGTGTAAGTAATTTCGATTGTGATCCAGAGTCTAAAAGAACTCAACATGTATGTCCACGTCTTTTGTGATTTAATATATCTACTAAAGCAGTAGCCAATAATACATGACAATTTGTGTGGTGAGTGCTATGATTTGACACACTGGACATCTTTATTTTCGATGTTCCAGGAATTGGCATAATGTCTTTTTCTCTGGGTAAGTGGTGTAAATCATTGTGATTTTTCTGGCAAAATTTACATGCTCTAGCGGTGCATTTAAAAGCTTGATGATTTGTTTTCAGACAATTAAGCCATAATCTTTTAGTTTTGGCTTCTTCTATTCTTTTGACAACTGACAAGCCAAGGAACTTTTTACATCTATAAATGGTATGGTTACCTTTGCAATATGAACATGATATAGAAAACTTGTTTATAGATATATTCATGGCTGCCTTTTGCTAGGCATTACTCGACTTTGAAATCGCTTCTAATGTTTGACATTTGCGTGTGAGGAAATTAATGAATTCCTTTAATGTAGATAATTTTGCTGACTGTATCTGGATTATCACTCTTTTAACGTGCATGTATCTAATTTCTTCGAAACCACAAATATTAGTAAATCGTCCGTATACTCTGTTGGACGTTTTAATGCTGTAAGAGTTCTGTAATGTTTTAGTAACCCATCTAAAGTTTGTCTAAGAATATTTACATTTTCTTTTTGTGCTGTTGGTAAATTAAAGATTCGATTAATATGCTTTTGTACAATTAATCTTCTGTTAGTGTACCTGTCTTGTAGCATTTGTCAAGCGTCCGCATAATTTTGCGATAACATTTCTAACGAATGTACAACGCTCGCTGCTTCTCCCTTCAAACAAAATTTCAAGTAATGAAACTTTTGTACATCTGGAATTACGTAATTATTATGTATTATGAAACTAAATGCATCGTAGAATAAGAGCCACTCTTCAAAATTTCCGGAGAAATTCAATATTATTTGTAGAAACTTCTCTGTTAGATTTCACTAATATTTTTGAAAATCGTGCCTGATAATTGTAATACTTATTTTCAAATTCCTCACGCTCCATAGATCCGATTTCTTCTTCGTCCAGTTTTTCAATATCGTCCTGAATACTATCAAATTCATCTAATAGTAAGTAGTTTGCTCACTTCACCATTACTTGCAGTTTGATCATGTTTATCTAAATAAGTGCCAGCTCTTGTCAATATCGCTTTGAATTGCCTTCGTTGCAGTTTCAAGTCCTCCATTTTATATTATCTGAGCTCCGACGCCGTATCGTTTGCTCCGTAACAGTACCAAGTACTTCTGTAGTGTCGTGGATACTTAGACAGAGCAAACAAAATTTAAAAAAATGTAAGCTCGCCGCGGTTACTATTATGTAAACACCTCTTTATGCGATGAAATCGCTGTCTTCGCTCTGCCACAGTATGGCTATGGTGACACCTAACCGTTCATTGCTATTGTTCGTTGCGAAATCTGGAGATACAAATGTGTATGTCTCCGTTGCAGTATCAGACGTGTTTGTAGTGATATGCACCAACCACTTGCTTTCTTCGAAACAGTATCGTATGTATACGGCGAAGCTTCAAGTTTCTGCTCCGCTTTCAGTTTAACTTTGTTTCTTCCGAAAGAGTATCGGATGTTTCTATAAATGCGGTGAGGACTAACCGCTTATTTTTATCCGCTACGAAATCCGGAGATACAATTTGTATGTCTCCGCTGCAGAATCAGAGTGGCATGCACTAACCACTTGCTTTCTCCGAAACAGTATCGTACGAGGGAGCGCGTTTATATTCGCGGAATGAGCGGGTTGTAGAGGGGTGAGTAGGCGCATTGGGGGCGTGGCCTGTGCAGCGACTCATGATTAGTATAAATACGAAGTTTCATTGTTATTAGACAGTTAAAGTCGCAAGACTACCGCTGTGCTGACCACACGTGTTTACGTTGTGCTCTCCACTTTTACTGGCAAACGATTAACTGCTTGTTTCAAAGCAATATATGAGAGACAATTGAACTTACCCTGACTGACGACTGAACGACTCAATATACTATAGTGTATTGAGGAGTTCTTTTCGTTCGTACGAAGTGCAGCGCATTGCTTCTGCAGTGTCGCTGTACTGACTACGGCCGGACATTGACATCAACTAATCTTATTTTATTTAGGACAGGACCGTATCCAGGTTCAGAAAAATAATTTGAAAAGGACACAAGAAAATAAAAAATGGACAAGCAGCAGCAAGGACCGCCGCCGCCTGTTCCAATTGGAGAAGACACCGCCGCTGCCGCTCTCTCTCCCTCCACCGCCCCAAACTTCCTGCGCCCGTCGAAGCTGCAGTTCGTTGGTTCGCGGGTCGACAGGGCCATTGTAGACATTTACGATAACCTTGTCGAGGCGGCGCGAATTTGCGGCGAGGACAGTTCCCCAATGGAGGATGAGGATGCGTCCCAGTCCTCCACCACCTCCTCCTGCCCCACCACCAGCACCAAGGGAGACGACAACGACGGATTCGTCGAAGTAAGAGGTTCGAAGCGCGTCCGAAGGGACGCAAACACTCCATCACCTGTGGCAGTGACAACTGCCAACAGCTTTGAAGTCCTGGCGGCGAGCAAGTCGTACGCCGCGAAGGTGGCGACTGAACAAAGACCGGTTTCCCCTCCAGTTGCTATGGAGGAAGCAGAAATGACAAGACAAACTGAAATGACAAGACCGAAAATCCCCCCAATCGTCCTTCAAGACAAGGACAAGTGGCTGGCCGTGGCGAGCCACTTCCTGAAGATCAAGGCCTCCTATACGAAGGCCAAAAACACCGCTGGTGGGATAAGAATCGAGCCCACCACAGTGAACGATTATAGGAAGATGATAGCCTTCCTAGAAGGAAAGTATAATTTTTATTCTTTCAGCCTGCCAGAAGACAAACCCATGAAGGTGGTAGTACGAGGGATTCCCACAGCCATCCCTCTGGACGAAGTCAGAAAGGATCTGACTGAGAAAGGCTTTGCTGTAGTGCACATCACAAGAATGTGCAGAACCTTCAGCAGAACTCCCATGCCGCTCATCATGCTGCAGTTATCCAAGACTGCAGCATCCAGGAGAATTTATGACGAGCAGAGAATCTTGGGTCTCTGCGTAACAATCGAGGCCCCGCGCCAAAGAAATGAGGTCACGCAGTGCTTCCGGTGCCAGCGCTACGGCCACGGAGAGCGCCAGTGCCACCTAGCACCGAGATGCGTGAAATGCGGGCAATCTCATCAGGCCAGAGATTGCCAGAAGAAACAAGAAGAAGATCCAAGATGCTGCAACTGTGGTGGAAACCACGTTGCCAGTTACAGGGGCTGCCCAAGAGCCCCAGATAGGACCGCCAGAAGCAAACCAGCCCCACCAAGAGTTGCCGCCCCCCTCTCCCTCCAAGGAAGGATGAGGCCAACTTCCCAGGGCTTCGAAGGAAGCCCACTCAGGACCAGAGCAGGAAGGCGGAGGAGCCCAGGCAATCCCCGCCTGGTCTCTCCAGGGTAACTCCCCCAACTCCCAAACCCAAGACCCAGATTCCTCCCCCAGCTCCCAAATCCAAATCCCTCCCCCAGCTCCCAAATCCAACACCCAGAATCCCCCCTGCCCAAACCCAAATCCCTCCCACAGTCCCAAAACCCACAAACCTGCTCAACCACAAACCTGCACCCAGATCACGCCCTGCTCCAAAGGCTAATCCCAAGCCTGCGGCAGCAAGGACCACTAATCTTTTCACGATGGATAACATCAGTGAACTCATGACTCTTGTTTTTAGGATAGGTTCCCGCCTGTCCCAGGCCAGAAGCAACGAGGATGCTCTCCACATCGTCCTCGGCTTCACCCAGGAAATCTACGCTCTCTTCAATGGCCAATGGAGAGAAGAGTGAATCGTCCCAAGTCTCTGAAGATCGCAGCATGGAATGCTGCTTCCCTGGTCGACAAGCAGCTCCCATTGGGGGAGTTTGCGAGAAGATATTCAGTCGATGTTATCCTCGTCCAGGAAAAATGGCTGAATGCAGGTCACAGGTTTGCAATACCAAATTATGTCTGTTTCAGAAACGACAGGATGGCCCGAGGTGGAGGAACGGCGATCCTGGTTCGAAGATCCATTCCACATCACCAGATTCCTATCCCTGATTCGGACAGCTTCGAATCAACGGGAATCAAAGTGTTTACTACGTCAGGTCCGATTAACGTATACTCGGTATACAAACCACCAAACAGAAGGCTAGACCATCGCGATCTAGATTCACTGCTCGACAATAACACACAAACACTCATTGCCGGTGACTTAAATGCCAAGCACAGAGCTTGGCATTCGCGTGCACAAAATCAAGCAGGTATTCGACTTCATCAATACATGCTTGAAAACGACATAATCGTGGACGGGCCTGTTGAACCCACTCATTTTGGGGCAAGAGGCAGACCTGATGTTTTGGACATAATGATTGCCAAAAATCTCCCTTTCCAATATTCCATCACTTCGCTGCACGAGCTCGACTCAGACCATAATCCCATCCTGATCGAGCTTGGAGAGGACGAAGAAGAAGCGCCTGAGACCATGGCTACTACGATGTCATGGCCGGCGTACACAGAAAAACTCAAGACGGATCTCCCTCCAGTCGAGATGATCCAAACCACCGAAGACCTGGAGGAAGCAGTGGAAACGCTGACCAGGGAAATCCAAAAAGCCGTGCGTTACGCAGAAAATCCTATGAAGAAGATACGCCATCCAGATGCCCTTCCTGGCGAAATTCTTGACTTGATACGTCAGAAGAACGCCATAAGGAGACGATTTGCGAGAACAGGAGACCCAGCATTTCGCAGAACGGCGAATCGCTTGTCGGTGGAGATCAGATCCAAACTGAGCGAACACCGTAACGAGCGATGGCGAGCCAGAATGGAAGCGCTCGACGATTCACCTTCAATGTGGGAGGTGAAGAAAGCGCTCGATAGAAGACACACACCGACGGTGCCTCCCATCCACGGCACACAAGGTGTAGTGTATGATGACCAGGGCAAAGCAGAGGCGTTTGCGGACCACCTGGAGGACTCGTTCACTCCCTCCTATCAGGACATCGACCTGGACCACGTGGAGAACGTGGAACAGGTCGTGGAGAACACTCTGGAATACCCAAGCATGGAAGAGATGAGACCGGCCACCCCGGAGGAGGTGGCAGGCATCATCAAGAGCTTGAAGAGAAAGAAGGCACCTGGACATGACAGGATAACGAACGCGGCCCTGAAGATGATGCCACACCTGGGGCTAATGCACCTGGTGAGCATCGTCAACGCGGCTATGAGACTCCGCCACTTCCCGACCACCTGGAAGAAGCGGAAATCATCCTGATCAGGAAGAAGACACAGGACCCGTCCTTCCCCCAGAACTACAGGCCCATCAGCCTGTTGCCCACGATGGGGAAGGTCCTGGAGAAGACGATCCTAGCCAGACTTGCTGAAGAAGTCGAGCAGAAGAAGATAGTCCAGAACGAGCAGTTCGGGTTCAGAGAGAGTCATTCTACCACCAATCAGCTTCACCGCACGGTGAACCTGATAACAGAGGGGTATAACCGCCACCATTCCACCGCCGCCCTTTTCCTGGACGTGGCCAAAGCATTTGACCGCGTCTGGCATGAAGGGCTCCTTTTCAAACTCCTGACAGCCAATATTTCCCTTCCTCTGATACACATCCTCCGCTCCTACCTAGGGGATCGTACATTCATTGTGAAACACAAAGGATGTCGTTCCCGGTCAAGACAAATCCTAGCCGGAGTCCTCCAGGGCTCTGTGTTATCCCCCATACTGTATAACATCTACCTATATGACATGCCAAAAACTCGCCCAGGAGTGACCTATGCACTCTACGCTGACGATACTGCGATTTTCGCGCAGTCGCGCCAACCTGGCAACGCTGTGAGAAAATTGCAGGACTCCCTTGAAGCGTATGAGGACTGGTTTTCCACCTGGAGAATCACCATCAATGCTCAAAAGAGTTCCGCTATCTGTTTCAGCAAGTCAACGAAGAATACGCAGCTCCCGAACCTGCGGATGAACGACCGGGCAATCCCATGGTGTGACAAGGTCACGTACCTGGGGCTCACACTGGACAAGAGGCTGACCTGGAGGTCGCATGCCGAAGTAGTCGCCACCAGGGGTCTCGCAGCCATGGTGCAGATGTACCCACTTCTGCATCATAACAGCAAGCTGGACCTTCGACTGAAGACAATGGCATATAAGGCGGTCATCAGACCGAAAATGACGTACGCTGCGCCGGTATGGGGATACGCGGCACAGACACACATAAACAAACCACAGACTGTCATCACATGCAACCTGGTTCACCAGAAACACAACACTACACAACGACCTTCAAATCCCAACAATTCCAGTCATCACTTGGTGTTCCTAATCACGAGAATCCACTCATTTCTGACATTGACCTTGAACAAATCGCGGGCCCCCACAGGAGACCGCAACACGTCCTCACATGACACTAGAGTCATTCGTTAAGACGACACAACAGCACACTCAAATCAGACCACAGTACAAAAGTACACAAAAATCACACAAAAGTTCATACAAATCATGTAAAACGTAAGTTTACATGTAAAATCACTAATCGTTATGTTACAGATACTTCAGGACGCAGCGTGTTTGGCCAACGACGTGTGACCCTCAGTCACAAAAATTCATCAAAATCGGCAACGGGATACGCGAGGGACGCTCGTGAATTTCGGATTCCAGGGGTTTTTTTTTCAAGCAGTGGCGCGGCTTGGTTCCCCCCCCCCCATCATAAATGCAAAATTTCATTCAAATCGCGTACGCGTACGCGCACGGACAACAAATCGGTGCCGCGATTTCATTCAAATCCGGTTTAAATCAAACCAGTCATGACATAATTAAACTCATTCAAGTTAGGACAAAATTTCATTCAAATCCGAATTCGCATCACCTTCTGTGATGTCGATTCAAAATTATATTTATCAACGCGACCTTAGGTCACAAATTCACCGGCCGGTAGTTAGGACAAGGGTTAAGAACGAAGTCCAGCCTTAGAATCACGTGCGTGAAGGCATAGCATTAGACAGTTAGTCTTTGAGCTATCGTCAACCAATAACATAATCATGAGTGAAAAGTGAAATATGGAAAAAATCGAATATCGTGCCGTTATAAAGTTCCTTACCAGGCAAGGAAAATCAGTCGCGACCATAATGAATGAGATGTCATTGTTTTACGGCGACTCCTGTCCAGGAAAAACCATGGTGTACAAGTGGCATAGTTTATTTAAACAAGGAGGGAATCCCTTGAAGACGACCCGAGGCCGGGCAGGAGCATTGAGGTGACCACGCCAGCACTTATCCAAAAAGTTGAACAAATTGCACTCGAAGATGCTCGACTAAAGAAGAAACAACTCGCAGAAATGGTTGGAGTATCCGATACAACAATTTTTAAAATCCTACACGATCATCTCGGCATGTCTAAAGTCAGCGCAAGATGGGTGCCGAGAATGCTCACGCCGCCGCAAAAACAACAGCGCGTAGAGTGTTCGCGTGCATTTTTGGACCTCTGTAATGAAGACAAGGATGGTGTATTGAGTGGAATTGTTACTGGAGACGAAACTTGGGTTCATCATTATGATTATAAAGATAAAGGTGTTTCTATAACCGGAGAATATTACGCTTCAATATTAGAGCGACTAAAAGAAGCCATTAAAGAGAAAAGGCGGGGAAAATTGACAAAGGTGTTCTGCTTTTGCACGACAACGCGCCCGTCCACAAGAGCCGCGTTGCGTTAGCTGCCCTGCATAAGGTGGGCTTCGAAATTGTGAATCAACCACCCTACAGCCCAGACCTGGCCCCGAGTGATTATTACCTGTTTCCGAAAATGAAAAAAGAGCTGCGGGGTAAAAAATTTACTGCCGATGATGAAGTCAAGGAGGCAGTTTCGGCGTAATTTGCAGATAAAGAGAAATCATTTTTTTATGAGGGTATAACTAAATTAATTGAAAGATGTGAAAAATGTATCCGTCTTGCAGGTGAATATATTGAAAAAGAAAAATAATTTGGTTTTTTTATTTCCACCCCTTGTCCCCTATTCCGCGAATATAAAAACGCTCCCTCGTATGTATGCGGTGAAACTTCAAGTTTCTGTTCCGGAGAAAGCGGACTTCAGTTCAATTTTGTTTTCTCCGAAATAGCATCGGATGTTTCTATAAATGCGAAACCGTGACTGCTTTCAGTTCAACTTTCTTTTCTCCGAAATAGTATCCCATGTTTCTATAAATGCGGTGAAGCTATCCGCTTATTTTTGTCCGCTGCGAAATCTGGAGATACAATTTATATGTTTTCGCTGCAAAATCAGACATTTCTATATATATATATATATATATATATATATATATAGTATTTTAATAAATACTATCCGGCTTGAAGGACCAATATGTTAAGGTAGTCCTTGGTTTGAGAGCCCTATTTAATTGAAATAAAACACATAAATGTTTTACACAACGTATTCTGTATATGAAGATGCATATACGAGGATAGTCTGACAAGTAGTGAGAATGACACATAGGTGACGCTCTAATTGGTAAAACAAATGCACTGTAACTTAGGTTAGCTATTTATATGTTTACATTCCGATATTTAGATAAATCGGTTGATTAGTTTATTTTTGACAGCTGATTGAAAAAGAAGCAACACGTCGTTCAGTTAAAATGGAAAAAGCAGAGTATCGTGCGGTGATTAAATACTTCGTAATTAAGGGTATGAAAACTACTGAAATGAAAGATGAGTTACGGGAAACATTAGGTGAATCTGCTCCATCATCCGCCACAATAAGTAGATGGGTAAATGAATTTAAACGTGGTAGAACAAGCTGTGTTGATGAAGCGCGCTCTGAAGCACCCAAAATCGTGACTTCTAAGGAAATGATTATAAAAATCCATAATCCAAAAGTAAATAAAATTGTTTCAATATTTGAAAATATGTATATTGTAAATAATATTTTATAAATTTGCGAATTGATTGTTAATAATTGCTGTTCGTCAATATCAATCCCATCCTTATTTCCATAATTTTCCCCACCCACAGCTTCTTTATCTAATTCCACAGTTATTATCACAGTCTGTGAACTGTTTAAAGATAATTTTAACCAATATAATATAATTGGAAACTTTTTCTACACACCAAATGTTCTTTTGACATTTCTGGTTTTAATATCCGATTCATTAAATAACATTTCTGCTTCTGTTGTTTGAGTTTGTGGCTACAGTATAGGGTGTTATTAAATAATTTTTTATTGTATATCCAATATCTCCCAATTAACCCAGGTTAATTTGAGTCATACCTATGCCTAATGATGCCCGAAAATCTGTATATGCAGTGGTTGTCTGCCTTTATCATGGACACGCCGTCGATGTTCTCTGGGTGACTGCAGTGGTAGGCCATCCCTCTTTGATCGAAATATATCGACGCTGGAACTCGTTGTGCTACCATTCGACAGTCGTCGAGAATAGTGCTTCACCGCCAAACAATCTCCTAATTTTTTACGAACACTCTTGTCGAGTAAGACCGTTTTTATAATCGTAAAAAATCATGGCTCGAAAATTTTCGCACATTAATTTCATTTTTCACAAAGCCCACTTTATTTAAAAAATTAATAGAAAGAGACAACAGCATATGTTAGCTATCTGTATATGCTCTTCGGAGTAAAAAATCCCAGAGAATACGGCGAAAATATTTTCGACAGTGCCACTTTACGGGAAGTAGCTGCACAGCAAAACTTTTAAAGCAACCTACGAATATTTGTTATTCTGATTTTAAGGATTGTTGAAACTGCTACTACTGTTAAAAAGCTAAAGAATGAGGTTGGATTTCTCAGGCCCTATAGTGCCGGTTACGAGAAAGTATAGAATCATATGAATAGTCGGAGTTCTAAGTATATTATTAAGTAATTATGCGATCGTAAATTTATAAACTCTAATAGGTTTGCATCAAATTTAGAAAAACTTAAAGCCTCGGCTCGATGTGAACATAATCATATTGTCGTAAACCAATTATCTGAATCCATGGAGTCAATTAATAATTCTGTTCATGTTAGGATGTTCATCAGTTTCGTAAAATGTGTAAAAAGTAAAAACGTCCTATAAAGATTACATTTATTTCTACAGGTAGATGGTCTTAAAATTTGAAGGAGAAGAACAAGACTTTTGTCATGAAAGCATTTTTTTTTCATTTTGTGCAGATTCTTTAATAAATTTTAGATTACGGCTGCGCAAATTAAATCATAAATGTGCCGATAAAACAATCATATTCGTATATGATACGTCTTAAATTATCAGTGTAAAAAATTGGTCAAGCAATCTACGATTATCTATTATGTAAACTATTCTTTATCGAACAAGTTTCATAACTTCAGTATCATTATTTCAACAGAAACATAGCTGCACGAGAATATTGATTATTTACCTTTTTTATAGTCAAGGTATGGATATATTTAACTCTTGGATGCGGGGGTGGAGTGGCACTGGTTGCTCTTCTAATTGAATTAAACTCTCTGGTGATACATTTACCTATAGCTAAGAGTGAAATAATTTGCGTCTCGTTTGGGCTTTAGAAGTTGCATTGATGCCCTTCATAGCATGGTCTTTTTAACGGACGATTATCTCAAAGTCCAATTATGTATAGTAGGAGATTTAAATCTTCCAGTCATTATTTAGTCTTCCATGGAGAACCAACCTATGGGGGTACATTTTCAAAATGTTCTGTACAATAGCCCGACATTTAATAGCCTAATGCATTTAGTAATTTTCGAATGCAATCTTTTTCTCTCGTTATTTTAAATGCTCATCACACATGCTTATAATTTCATCTTAGACAACTTCCCTATTGAATTAGACTAATTCTGAAAATATAACTTTATTAATTCTGTTGAACAAGTTTCTTTTTTAATGTGGACTGACCGAAATCACTCTTTGGAAATTTAAGTCAAAACAATTAATAGATTCATGCCGAGATATTTCATTACTGCAGGCAAATATTCAAATTGTTAATTTTATTTTTCTATCTCAAAAAGATTAACAGAAATGCAAACTATAATAAATTAAAACAAAATTGGAAATTCAGCTCTGTTGGCAGCATATAGGTATTTGAGAGCCCATATAAAGATCGCAATACATAACAAAAGAATCCCGCGTGCTTTAGTCAAATCTTGCCTTCTTCCAACATGGGATTTCTTTGTAACTTTACGAACACAAAGCAAAGTTAGAGAGCTGGTCCCATTTACAACGGTGTTACACCTGATAATTTGGGTTGGATATGTCTTTCATCGAGTATGTCTTTTAACACAACAGCTATTTTTCATTTAAATACGATAAATAATTTTAATTCGAATTATGCATATTTTCACCTCGAACTAGTATTTAAACAACTCATAATTTTGAATGAATGTCTTACTCGTGGATCGGACATACTTGAATATCGGATATACTTGAATATTTTTTCATAGATGTATTCTCAGGTTACGAATGTCTCGAAAGAATTCAAACATATTATTTATTAATCTATATTTAATACTTAACATGATGTAATTAACTTCAATCGGCACGGACTAGTTGTTTTCAGAACGTGACACTTTAGTAATACGCTAGAATATGGTAAGTAGGTGGATGTGCTTTCACTACTACACGCTAGATTTTCGTAAAACATTCGATCAGGTTGATACATTTCCTGAATAGGATCAATAATATATTACTGTCCTAGATGTGTTCTTAGCAAAGAAATAAATCACATATAATAAGAATATCTAATCTAATCTTATTCAATTAGTGCTTTATTTGGTAGCCCGCACTGCATTCATCTTGTACTAGTTCTATTTCTACTGTTCATAATTTATCTGCACTATATATTGACAGATAGGCAATCGTCAGCCCATCTGAATGATTTCAAGACATATGAAGATATAAGCTTTAGAATAATAGAATGTAACTCGATGCAACGAGACCTAAATAAATTTGTTTAGTGTCACAATAACAACATGAGATTTACCAACTGTAAACTGTAATTACTTTTTTAATAATTCTTCCATCATCTTGAAGATGATAGAAGAAGACTCATTAAGTGTGTGACATTATAAATAATGAAAATATTCGACAACTTTTTTACCTTCAGTTCTAACATTGCAAGCCGTTTGATTACTTTGTGGTTTTATTAAATGCATTTATATTATTTTAATCAATACAATTGCTAAACTGATATTTGATTACTGCTGTCATTTAGATATATTACGAGATTATACATTTACTATCAGAATAGAACGGGTACAAAGGAATTTCACAAATTTTCTTGTTTAAGTATGCTTTTTTTTCTTCAACAGTTATTTAGCTATATCTGCTATGCAAATAATTAAAATACAATTTGGAAACAATTTTAAATAATTACTTCTACCGATTGGTTTAATTTATCTATACTTGCAACAGAATATACTTTAAAAAAGTACTAGTGCAACTACATATAATACAATACCTACCTTTTATTTTTTTTTGGTGTATGATACAAGGGCATCTCCTTAAGTTATGTACTCAGCCCCGAAAAAAAAAACGTGCTTTCCGACAATATACAATCGAATTAATTTAAATCTAGCAATTTCGTTGTCAAATGTTATTTCATATCAAAATAATTATTGATATATACATATATCATTTTGCCGTATTTAATTGCTACCGAAAAAATATAAATAACTACATTATATGGCTCCATCGAAGCATATTTATTACAATATATGTAATTTAAATACTCTTCAACTAACTTGAAGTTACAAAGGGTACTAGGAAAGTTTTGTAATATTGACTCGTTTTTGACGCAACAATGAATTGTAGGAAGCTGCTTGTTGTTGCATGTTGAGACATGTTCATACGTGCATAGTAGCCGCCGCGCCATGACGATGAGTTCGGTTATTCATTAGCAGTGTGAATGTAAAGTGCTTGCGATGGCATCGTGGTCACGAAATGAGATAAGGGCAGTTTTGCGTTATAATTTCGTGCGTGGTTTAAACATATGTATACACCCGTAGTTGTCAGAAAATCACGAACTGTGACGTGTGACTTGGTGCCGGGAGATGCTAAAAAAGTTTAATAAGGCACAATCTCGGTATGTGAACAATATCATGACAGGTGACGAGACTTGGCTGTACTAAAGAAGAAAATGATAGTTGTATTTTTCAAACCGAGTGGAATTGTGGAACGCATCGTTTTGGACACACAGAAGACAGTCACAGCTAAGTGGTATAGTGAATAATGTCTGCCTAAAGTCATTGGATCTATGAAGAACCTGCGGCCAAAGTCACGAATGGATACCTGGTTCCTCCATCACGATAATGCTCCAGCTCACCGCGCCAAAGCCTGCACCGAATATTTGACCACGATAGGATTGAAACTTCACGAACACCCTCTCTACAGTTCAGACCTTGCTCCCTGCCACTTTGCACTGTTTCCGCATGTGAAAATGAAGCTAAAAGGGAGGCGGTTTTCCAGTGATGAGTACCTTCTGCGGGCTTGGGAAAACGAGTGTGCTTTACTCCCTAGTGAAACTTGGCAGAGCTGGCTTAAAAATTGGTTTTGGAGGATGTAGAGGTGTATTGAGTTTAGAAGAAATTACTTTGAAAAACTTAAATAAACAAACCAAAACTTTCCTAGTACCCTTTGTATAAGCGATATCTTTTTTTATACAAATCTAGAAAAGAAGGTGTAGGATTATTTAGTGCTAAATATTTGTTGAGTAGAATTTTTGTTCACATCATGCGCTACAAATTCGATTATAAACAAAAAAAGCTGGGGATGCATTTCGAAAGATTGGACTCGCTAGATCAGTGGTAGAATTATTGTTCTTCTACGGAGCAATGACAATGTTTTTTATAATAAGTGTAATAAAACTTATATCATTTATTTTTTTCCTTGTTGCACGATAGGAAATCTGGATAGAGGTAGGTAGTTCTGTTTAAATATTTTAATTTTTCATTTACCCCCTAAGTATATAAATACAATAGTTGGCATAAAATAGTTAACGTTTTCAATATTAAAAAAAATAGTTGAGATTAATTTTAAAAAAAAATTATATTGACAGGATTATTATAAATAGACAGAATAAGATAAGTTCTATTTATGCAATATTCGTGTTGTTAATAAAAAGATTATAAAACAATACCTTACATCTTACAAATAAATTATTTCTCCACAGCCCAAGTTGAATGAACTCATAAATGTGATTGGCGTTGTACTACGATAGTGTAAACTAGTTTGGTAAACTAATCGGTAGATACGCATTTTCCAAGTGAATAATTTAGTTAATTTCAACTGAGGAATATAATGCCTTTTATTGTTAAATATTATTATTATTATTCGTCATACTTTAATGTAATGATAATTTGATGTATTAAATGAATATAAGACTTAAGTACAACAGTAATTTAAAAAATAAGTTTTAATAATAAAAAAATAATTCGTGTTTATATCTGGCAATATTAATTTTTATAGTTACATCGTTTCTATGTGCGATTTCTTCTAAAATACCTAGCAACGTCCAATGTATTTTCGAAGTCATGCGTCTAATATTGATTTCAATACATTTTGGGCCTGAAATAAAACGTAATAGTAATTGATATTATAATTTACAGCTTCACTTCATATAAGGTTTTAAATTTGTGAAATTATCAGACTAATTTTACGTCTTAATTTTAATTGAGAGGAGTATCGTTTTTAGTAATTTTTCTATCGTTTAGTAAGCACGCCTTAGTAATAAAGCCAGGTTTCATCTGTCGATATGCAGTTAATATAACAAGATGTGTTACTATGAAACGCGTCGTGCTATTTTCTCGTCGGTTAAGGCATGAGGTATTCAGGAAGATCAAACCTTCCTCAGTAGATGTCATAGTATTAATATTCAAATATTTTTTCTATTAAATTAATATTTTATATAAGACCACTATAAAATTATTGTAATATGACGCAACCAATTATTGCACCCGCTAATAAGTGTAACGTATAGATTGAGATCTCTTTAAGCTCACATTGTAGCGGAGGCTCGGTATCTCTCTGTTAGTTCACCCCGAACTGTATCACGATAAATAGCTCGTCATTTTGGTCTAAAATCGAGTACCGCGTCATTTTACGTTACAACTTTGTTTATAAGTTGAATATTAATATATGTTTGGACAAAATGCCTTCTGTGCTATAAGATTATTGTCCATATTGTATAACCATATTCAGGTGGTATAAGAAGATATAGAGAGGCAAAATCGAGTTTGGAAGATTCTCCGAAGTCAAGATAACATTAACGTTAACGAGAAGGTGGTCTGGACATTCATTCGCCAATAATTCGTACTATTCTGCACGAACATCTACTGAGGAAGGTTTGTTCTTCCTGAATACCTCATGCCTTAACTGACGAGAAAATAGCACGACGCGGTTCATGGTAACACATCTTGTTATATTAACTGCATATTGACAGATGACGAAACCTGGCTTTATTACTAAGACGTATATACTAAAGCGCAGAACAATACTTTTGAAGATTAAGGCACGCTCATGAATTATCTAGCGCACGTTGCAAACATAAGAGCAGTCAGCGCAAAGTGTGAGTACTTAAAAACATTCGTCATCACTCGAAACCAGGCACTTGTTTTTTTCACTGTGTTAACTCCCTCTCTCCCATCGCTTCAGCATCGGTACCTAGTATTTAATAAGAAACGGCGTGAAAGCGCTGCAATATCTATTTTACAACCTAGAAATCTCTGCGTGTGCTATTTCTCTATGTACTGAACAGGCTGAAAAAGAGGAAGTTTTTCAATTTTTTAGGGCAATAAGTCTAGCTTTCAGAGAAAACGTAAAAAAGATTTGGTTTGATGACTAAAAGTGGACAAGTGCATAGAATATGGTAGAAATTATTTTATTTTGTGAAAATTAAAGACCTATTTCAAAACGTTTGTACT
This sequence comes from Dermolepida albohirtum, assembly GCA_031893035.1. Taxonomy (NCBI): domain Eukaryota; kingdom Metazoa; phylum Arthropoda; class Insecta; order Coleoptera; family Scarabaeidae; genus Dermolepida; species Dermolepida albohirtum. The sequence continues at coordinate 64,752 of JAVIWB010005237.1, forward strand.
CCCTTTGTATCTTTTCTGAAAGAAAAGATAATGAAAAATATTTCAAAATAAATATTTTGGACGTGACGTCTCGGAAGACTTATTTATCTGCAAAGCGGTCAGTCTGTACTATTCAGTCGGATGAATAAAAGTCTTCACCGTAGGAGTTGTATGTGTTGAAAAAGAACTTTTGGTATGGTCCGCATGCGACAGTAATCTAAACTACGTTGAGCTTTAGTATTATCATAGTATGTCTGTAGTGTATGTTTTGTCTAACTTTTTCCCGTTATGAATTATGTTAAACAAATCGAAGTGAGCAGAACTATGTATTTGATAATATGAGGGTGGAATAATATGTTCTCCGTTCGACACATACCATACATACATATATAGCAGTAATGGTATCAGACGGAATCTATTTTCTGCAATTAAAATCTGTCGTCACGTATCTGTCAGTGCCTTTTTTATTCATTTAATCATTAATTTATATTCAACGAGTTTTCGTCCGGATTACTTTTGAAATTTTTAAAATGAATTTTTGTACTAATTGATAGCAGTTAAAGAGCTGTACATACATAATTACTGAAACAGAACAGCCTAGACAATGAGCAGAAGCTTATTTAAGTGCGCCGGAGGAAATGAAATTAGTTACAGCAGTTGGTAAGGCAATGGGTATTATCTTTTGGATACGCGTAGGGTGGTATTCGTCGATTATTGTGAGAGAGGAAGAATGGCAAAAATATTGTGTAGCATTACTTGATGTTGGATAGTCAAAAAAAAAAAAACAAACGACCTTATTTGAAAAAGAAAGAAAATGGAAACGATGTATTAGTTCATTCACCTATTAATTGCGTACGTAAGTTTGATGTATGTTAAGAATTTCTTCTATACCCACCTTACGCGCCAGATTTAATTGCTCCTGATTTTTTTTCTCGTTTGAAAAATTGGTTATATGATATATATATATATATATATATATATATATATATATATATATACATATATAGTTTCAGGTTAACGCTTCACTACGAAACAACTCCTGAAGAATATGATTGAGATGTCATCGAAACGTCGAGACGCCGATTCTTTCGAGAACTTCTGTCCAACATTGCGGAGAATCCGAAAATAAATTAAATATTATAATAAATATAATAAAGTAAGAACTAAAACTCAGAGCATAAGAAACTACTACTGGACAAAATGTGTAGAGTTGAAAGGGAACCGAATATGTAAAAAAATAAATACTTTGGACATTTTACTCAACCTTCGTACTGACGCTTCTATGTATGTAATATTATTTTACTACAAATTTGATAATAAGTATGGATATTGTAACACCATTATTAATTAATATAAAACACTTATTCTGCCGTAGTTTGCCAATTCAAGTTTTTTTTAAAACAAATTAAGTTAAAAAAATTAAGAAATTACTTAATACACAGTTCCATATTTTCGCTTCAATGTAAGCGCCAGATATAACAATATAACAAAAAAAAATTAAGTTTTAATCTCAATAAATGTATGTCGAAAAGGAAATAGAAAAAGGCTTAGGGTAATTTACTTTTATTTATTAAAATAGAAATAGTACGTACCTTTATGATTACACCAAATTCTACAAAGATCCCATAATATCTCTATTTTTCGTATACCGCCCTTGAATCCAAATCTTTGCAATTTTTTACATTCTCTTAGTAATCTAATTATCATGTCGTCTGCTACATCTACATTTTCATATAAGCGGCAATCTACAATCTCTAAGACATGTTTTTGGAAGTAAAGTGTGTAATAGATTTATACAATGAGATACCTAATGTATTTCTGTACAACATCGTTAAAATTCTGAACATTTCATGGCAGCTGTTTGGATTATAATTATGCCAGCATTTCGCCGTAGTTAAAATAAAAGTTTGAAGTGGTATTGATCGCTGTAATACTGCTATAACTCCATCTATGTCCAACATATTGTCTAAAAATGAATGCAAAATTACCGTCAATAGGCTAAAAATATTTTTGGTAAATAAGTCTAATCAATACAAGTTGTAACATTGGTACTATACGATACTTTACAAAATTGTTTACGCTAAATATTCTTTGGAGTAGAAAAAATATTAGATTATATTTAAAACTATTTTCAGTAATTCACTTTATAGGGTGTTCAGGCAACCAATTATATGTATATATTTGTTACAAAGATAATGCATGTGCAGTTCCTTAGGTACTTTTCTATATTATTTAGTTTATTTTGCTTTTTAAGTCTAGTTAGTGAAATTGCGAAATATTCTGCTCGAAGTTAGTAGGAGATATTGTTCCTATAACTACTATATAGTAATATCTGTATTTTAGATTTACTACATCTAGGTATAAATTAAACTTGTAACAATAAGGTTGTTTTTTTTTTCGTCCACTTTTAGCAATTTGCATGTATAATAAATACAGCAGGGATATTTAGACATCACGCATGAACAATGAGAGAAGATAGTACAGATGTCTTCGTCTCGTCAAGGTTTTCACCTATGTATATCGGGCGCGTTAGTAAGTTTAGTTACAATGGGTTTTTATTGTGTTGATAATGATCAGTATTCGATATTGCACTGTAGTGTAATTATGAGTGCAAAATGGAATAATAAGAAGCTGCTGTGCGTGGACAGTGTAAATAAATTTATCTGAAAATTTCCAGACCTAAAATATGATGGGGCTAAAATGAGTTGTTTAGTGCGTCATACATCGTTCCTCTGTTGTAAGAAAAAAGACTGCTTTAGACACATAAACACACAAAAACATAAACATACAAAATATCATTCGACATCTCAAAAGGACTTTTGTGTAACATATAATTTATATGGTCACGACCGTTCCGTTAGTTTTGAAGTACATACAATGCAGGCCACGTATTGTCAAACGCGCAAACGTTAAGAAACCATTTAAAGTGCTTAAGAACAATAATAGCATAAAATATATTACTTATTACTATTACCAACATAACGCAAGAAGTTTTTATGCTGTCGGAGTTTACATTTTTTAAAATTTATCTCTTCCTAGATAAAAATATTGTCAGATATTCTCGATACGATTTTTTTCGTAAGTTAATTGATATTGCTAACAACTAGCGTTTACTGCGATCTCTCAGTAATATTTTCTCTGTTGATATATAATTTTTAATTTTACGATCACTTTTGCTTCTGAAACTTTTTCTTGGGCCTTATAACGTTATTCGTTTACCCTTAGACACAGTTAAGGACGTCAACATATTTAATTTGCTCACTTATTTTTCTAAGGAACTGCAAATCAAATCAAGCTGTAACCTTAATCATTCGTTCTTATTCCACTTTATTTGTAAACTTTTCTTCTTCTTTCTGAGAAGGATTCTTAAGATATCTGCTAATGCGTTATCCTATCGTTTCTGTGGTTTTCTCATTTATTTTACATTAAACGATATTTTTTTAAAAGGTCGGTGTGTTATAATTATTTTCTTTTAAATGCCATCGTCAAGATTTAGATAGGGTAAACTCTTGTTATGGCCTATGTTCATCTCGCGAGTAGTGAATTTTTGCAATTAGACAAACACTGCGGATGATTTGTAATAAGCATCAGCGAGAAGCAGAGTTACGCTTGGCAAGAGCTGAATAACTGACCTTACAATTAAAATATCATGCGACGATAATACCTTTATGATTTAACCATATAGAGAACAGAAGAATTCATTGAAAACATAACCTGATGCGATTCATCCAAATTCACAACTGAAGAGGTAAGAGAAGACTTTTATTTATCAATACAAGATTTAGTATACAAATGAAATGAGAAATATTTACATGCTTCGCCACGCATACAAGCAAATATTATTAAGTCGTAGAGTAACGGCTATTAACATCGCTGAACATATAGAAGATGAAAAATAACACGTTAGAGAATAAGAATGGGTATAAAAGACTGAGAACTAAAAAAGACCAGAAAGAGATTTCACCTATCAGTACGTTTTTTGTATCACTACTACGAAAAATAATAAGTTAAAAGAATATGCACGTAAGATAAAATATAATTATGTCGATTCAATATAACTTCTTGGAATGGAAGGGGAAATCTACAGATTCATTTCGAAGTATGGGATGAGGTACATCAGAAAACAAATGATCAGAGACTAAGCAATATCAGAGTGACACGCAAAGGAGTAACACTGAACAATTTTCAGCCGCAAAACATGTGTATAAGGATGGACATAATTTACTATTAGAGTCTGTCATGGGCGATAAGATATGAAGATTACGCATCAATGAATTATCTAAATAATAACTGCTATGAGTTTCTTATACGTCTTTCTATTATAAAGAATTTATATGTCGATTTTCCAGCAAACATTCCGTTTCTAAAAATAAATATTTTGATACAAGAAGTACTTGGTATCAAAAATAGTGTAGTCATGTAGTACTTAGCGTTATTTCTTGTAATTCGATGACAATACCAGATCTATATTCTCTTGAATAATAGATGCTTAACGTTTTTGCATTCTCTTGCTTCTTGCATCAAGGGTTTGACACGATCAACGTTTTTATTTTGCTGTCATCAATCTGAGCAGACTTCTCTGATTGAGGAGCGTCGTTAAAATTAAAATCGCCAACATTGTATAATACTTTGTAAAGCATTGGCGAAGTATTATCGTCGTAAATTTTACGCTACTTTTCACAAGCTCGATGCGTGTTTTTCCTTTACAGAAGCAAACACTCAACTAAATCGCTCAAATTTTATTACATAATGAAATTAAAACGGTTAGCTATCATATGGCATAGAGCAAAAAATAGATACAAATGACTCTAGCACTAGCAAAAATAAACTAGCGCCATCTATTGCAAAAATGCGTAATGACTTTCCATTAATTTAGAAACCCTTTTTTGAAATATTTCATTGTTACAAATTATTTAATATAAATTATAATTTCTTTTATATTTCGATCAAGAGCTTAACAAGGTATTACTTAAGATTTTGAATAGCGCATGGGTACTGTCTATGGTATATAGTACATTTTGTAGAATAATATGCGGAGAGCTGTTAAGTTGGCAGTCCGCTTTTTGAATTATGTGCGGTGTTTGTGTTATCGATGTAGGTCTTAATGCTAAATACTATGTATCTGTTTATAAGTGCAACGAATTTTAATTAGGAGCAAAGAATTTACGTCATATTTTGTTTAAATTTGAACAACTTGTAAGAGATTGCTTTACAAGAGAACAATTATTGGCAACGCCTGTGATGTCACGAAATCATATAAACAGTGTCAGAATCGATGCACACATGGAAAATTATGGTGGAAAACTAAG
>JAVIWB010005244.1:0-70278 GCA_031893035.1 Dermolepida albohirtum
ATATTTAAAATTCTTCTACGAAATAAGGCGGCAGCATCTCCATGAACAATTTCATGCCAATATGATGTAGATTAATGATCATTCCTGTTCGTATACGCTCTTGGAAAGCGGATTGGTTAAAATCAGTATGTTTCCTCCGTGTGTAACTCCATTTGTTTAAAGAGCGCGATATTTTTGTTCGAAATTTCTCGCTTTGACAATAGCCGTTGTAAGTTTTTATTTCTCACCAATAATTTCAGCACTACTCAACGAATTTTTTAATGCTCGAATATTTACTTTCAGATCTTCCATATTAGTATTGAAAAGGGTTGGTTTAAATTGTTGAACAGGTTGCATCTTAACTCAACGATAAACACTGCTTGAATGACTGGCGTTCATATCTTCTTCTTTATATTACTATAAGTATCATTTAATTGGTTAATAGTGATCACGCGATGCGTCTATTATTTTACGTATAAAATTATTTCAGACGCTACCTTTAGACAGCATTTAGATTTTCAAATAAATTGAATTCAGTTCATTTATCGCCGGTATAGCTCGTTAATCATAACCTCCAACTCAGCGCCCTCTGAGATCTCATGGTGACCGTGTATGAAACTGTAAGTGACATGATTCATCCCTAAGTCGGGGCGGTATCTCGCAACTCCTGACAACTAGAGCATTTTGGCATTATTTCCGACATTACAGATCCCCTAAGTAATACCCGTTTGGCGGGTCTCAGTAATTTCGTAACACCCTGTAAGGCGCCTTGCAAACTTTCTCATAACCTCTCGTGGGCCCCGGAATTACGTACGGATTTTATCATTCTAACCTCTAGTCTCCTATTACCTTACTCATCTCTATAAATTTGAAAACACACCCGTCAATCACCTTACTCACCCCTATAAATTTGAAACCTCACCACCACATAAATTATAAAATCAACCCTTAACATACCTCTCTCACCAAAAAGCAACCCCCAAAAATATAAGATGAAACTCCATAAGAAAATACATGGGATTTTGCGTCAGAATCCATACCACACTATCTATCTGTCTACCAGTCAATGTTCATCTGTCTGTCTACCTGTCTGTCTAATTATCTGTCTATTTGTCTGCCTCTTTATCTGTCTGTCTGTCTACTAAAACGTATGCATGTATTTTTTATGATTTTTTGAGATCTATGTTCGATATAGATGTTTCGTTATTGAATATAGACAGATTCATTATTTTATATACTTGCAAAATTATAATATATGCAATGATATTAAAAATAATTTAAATATTTTCGATACTTCCAGTTTCGCTGAAGAAAATATATAGAGAATACTTCCTGGTTTAGCTGAATTGGATAAAATGAAGGATAAATACACTTGTGGAATTATTGATTGTTTTTATGGGATCGATCCTAAAACTGTCTTAAATTAGTCACTAGAACTGTAAAAATTGCCAATGGGGTTAAAAAAGTGTTATTGATAGAAATTGATTGTTTTTTTATTATATGATTGTAGTAGAAAAACTATGGGAACGGAACCATTATGCGAAGCATATACTTACTTTACTCTTGCTTGTATACAATGGGTGTTATTTCAAACGGTTGAAGTGGCGTTTCCTGTGTTGACGTTCCAAGCTGTTGATGTGGCGCCTTATTTCAGGCATCGGTGTTGCTGGAGGCATCGGAGGCGGAACTTCGGTTGTGGCATAAGAAGCAGCAGAGATGATACATATAGTTGTGGAGGTAGGTCTAGAGCAGGTATTGACGTACGCCTCCGTACGCCTTTGGGTTCAAAAACTCAAAATAAACACGTTATGAAAATTTAAAGAAGATCTTATGAGAAACCAATCACCATTTCTGATCGATGCAACATCATTTCTGACTGATGGATGAGTGATAGTGAACTTGCTGTAAATATTTTCTTTTATTTCAAAAAAATACCACAAACACCACATGACGTATATGGGTAATGGTATGGGTGTTTAAAAATGTTCCAATATCTACTGTAAAGAAACAGCATTTCTCAGTATGCTAATAAAAACAGGTCAGTCATTAGCAACGAGGCAACCTCGACATGAGAAGTAATTGTAAGTTTAATAATATTGATAGTAAATTTAATGATGTTATATTTCATTAATCTATTCTGATCCTTCATATCGATAAAATATATCAAGAATCTTTTCTTGGTAGAAGCAACCAGATTAATGTAATTTTTGATTTCTCCTATATGATTACTTATCCCGTGCATAGGGTCAACTATATCATTAATAGAAACACCACCAGGAATGCCTATACTAATGGCATTACTGCAGGCCTTATAGAAACGAATAACCATATTATGCTCTGCAATACCTTTGTCGATCTGTTCATCCATCCCGATGAATTGGTCTGCAACTTTGACACCTAACGTTTTCTCCTTTAGACGTGATACATAGAGGAAATGAAACAGATTGGGATTGGATCTAGTTGAACAGATAAGGGTTTCTCTATTAGACTTAGAAGGGATGTGGTTGTAAAAGTTTAGAATCGAGTAAACTAGCAGACATGATCATAACAGAATTCTCCTGTACCATAGGATCGTCGTGAGATATATTTGAAACAACTTCCCGCGGTGCTATATCATCACTTTTCCACCACTGGTTACTAGCTCTGTACTTATAACTAGTTTCCGGAGTTGAAATTTCTACTGCCGGACGCTTTACATTCACACACCCACTCCTATCCACATTTTTTAATTCCCTTTTTCTCTTTTTTCTCAATTTTTTTGTTTTTCTATTCTTTCCATTACGATCCGATTACACTAACAGTAAAAAAATGTGTACGACCTTGGCCTACTTTTGTAACTATCTTTTCCATAACTTGCACTACATTTTTAAACAAACAAATGTCATTTACTTTTTATTAATAAGCTTTTCTCCTTATGAGTCTATATTAATTAATAAAAACACTGAGCACAGTTGCAACAGAGTTCATATAACAAATTAACACATTTATAATTACAAAAACAAATACATATAAACCTTTAAAAATATACATATTACAAATATCATAGTTACAACATTAACAACATATACATCTACAAATTTCCGTATAGATAATAGTTCCAACGGAGTACAACTCCACCTACATCACTCTTGTTATTGTAATGTTTCACAGATGGTTTACAATTAAATCTTACATCTTGCTGATATTGCTTCGGCAATCAAGACTGAACAAGTTCTAAATCGTTACTTCTAACTTTGCCCAAATAGAAATAATTTAGGAATAAAAATTACATTGCTTCTATTTCAAAAAATAATCTATCAGTTCCAAATTGATATGTAACACCCCCAACCTTTTCAACAATGTAATTCACTAAACAACTCCAATTATATGCCATCATAAAAAATGATGCACCACAATAAAATCTAAAAATGAAATACAATTAATATTTTCTCGAATTTCTTCTACAAACAATTTCTAAAAACATTCAACATTAGACAAAGCACAACATGTAAACTACAACTTGGTTTTCCTATCCTACTTTCATCCGTACTCAATATCTGTGTGTTTATCTAAAACACATTTTAAAAAATCCAGTCTTTCTCTACTATTCGCAAACACTATATATATATATATATATAAATTTATATATATTTTTATATATATATATATATAAATTTATTATATATATATTAATAATTTCATCAAATTCTCCCTATGTTGTATAACCATCTTTTCATTTCAAGCCATGATGTTTCGTAAACGCATATCTGGCAACATGTTGATTTTCAACTACTAATGCATCAAAAAAGTAGGAGTAGGTTTTTGTCCTACTTAGTAAATAGTGAATATTCATGTATTATGTAATATTGCACAGTAAAGTATAATACCTTCAGGTACATTGTCTTGCGTTGTAAATTGAATTCTAATTTCAATACCACTCCTATATACAGCATCTTCCTGATGCGCACAATCAATTCTTATTAAAGGACATAATTAAAACTGACAACTGCAACGACTATATACTATAATCATAACTATAGACACTGATTGAAATCTAACATGAATTTTATATTAAACAGTTATTTGATTTCCATCAAAATCAACTCGAACATTTTCGTCAAGATATCATTTACCATTCAAATAAACACATCTGTTAAAGTAATCGTATCAAATCTACTTATATTTTAATACAACTTGCCTTCTCCCCCTTTGAAAGCCCAAAATAATATATCTAGGTGTCTCTAAATGAGAAGCCGTTTCAATTGACCAACAATGATATATTGTCTCAGGTATTCGACAATTTTCATGGATTTCTCACATTCTAAAAAACATTTTCATTAAAGCATTTTTCTTTGTTAAATTTTCTAAAGCTAAATCCTGACGTTAACCCACTTTAATATATGGCACTAGCCATAACACACAATCAATTATTAATTATATAGTTTCATCTATAATAGCATTAATTATAACATCATTATCATCAGCACATCATTTCAATACCATTTCTTGTGATACATTCATAACAACATGTTTAAAATCATCAAAATATCCCATAAGCATCTGCCTAGAAATGCAAATACTAAAACTACCTTTACCATCGAATACTGGAGCCTCTCCTGTCGGTAAATCCCAGACACAGTTTTCTAATTTATTAACATAACTTGAACAATAAGAAAAATATTCCTTCATCGTAGAAGTTATATCGATATTTCTTACTTTATATACTATAACTTCACTAATTACATATCTGATATTACTAAACTTAAAAGCTGCTGAATGAATTAAAGACACTCTTGTATTTGTTTGACTGTTATCACTAGCTAAAAGAAATTTTCCCTCAATTAATAATTCCGACTCCAGATATGTATGGTTTCATCAATTTCAGGTATGACAATCCTAATTTCATCATTATTCTTTAAAAATGTGGTGAATCGAAAGGTACGTGATTATGAAATTCCATCTCAATAATAGAATGACCAACACGAATCTTAGTGCAGTTTAGATCGAAGACAATTTCACTCGTGAATGATAAAGCCTCAGATAGGCGTACGTTGGAAGTGTTATTTTCTGTTATCCCAACATTTATATAAAACTTATTAAAGTCGGCGTTAATTTACTGAATAATATTCGCAATTGATATTCTCTTCAGAGTTTAAAAAATTTAAAAAATATAATCAGAGGAAAACCCATTATAAAAGGCATAGCTTTTTCCGCCCATCAAATATGACTTTACCAATTCCAACAATGAAGGAGAAAACCCTATAGCTTCGAACTTGACATGAAGTCTGGCATGATCAATCGTGTCAAACGCCTTAGTGAAGTACGTATAAACAACGTCCACCTGTTTTCTCCAGTCCAATGCTTCACTGATGTACAGCCCGATACTCAAAAATTAGAAATTGTGGATATCCCTGACATAAATCCGTGTTGATAAATGGACAAGTAAGGTTTTATATAGGAATAGATTCTCCTATAGAGAATGTGTTCGAGTATTTTGGCGAAATTGGGCAATATACTAATTGGTCGGTAATTACAGATATCGGCACGATCACCCTTTTTGAATATGGAAATAATTTTGCTGGTCTTCCAAATATTGGGGAAAACGGAAGTAGACAAAATAACATTAAACAAAATGGTTAGAGGATAGGAAAACGCAGAAACACAGTCACGTATAAGAAAATTCGGGATATTATCATCACCAGCAGACATATCGTTCTTTATTCGGTCATTTGCATCTGAAACGACTTCCTCAGTTATTGACTTAATAGAAATAGATGGACAATGGCTGAAGAGTGGAGTTGAGGCCCGTTCGTAGGGTTGAAAAACGCTTGCGAATTCATTTGCGAATGCGTCAATATATTCAGTGGTTCATCAATCGTTATTCCATTAGTACGCATAATTCCCGGAATCACGCACAAAAGACCATAATACTCTCTTCTATTTTAGTTTGAAAGGCAGAAAAAGCAGACCTCGTATTTTCCTTAATTAATGCTCTTAACTGTTTAAATTCTGTATGATAAGTGTGCGCTCCAGTAGACCTCCACCTTCTATAATAGTATTCTTTAAAGAAATAAAGTATTTAATTTTATTCGTGAACCACACTGGATATGATCTATCTGATTCCCTAGATTTTGAGACCTTCGGTATATATTCGTCAATAATGGCGTAAAGGGTATTGTAAAATGCACTAGTAGCAAGATAGAAAAGAACAATCGGTATCAGCAAGACCGGTATAGAGCTCCAAGAAGTTGGGCCTACGAAAGTGATATCTTAAGTTGCTATTAGATTTAAAAGTAGCAGTCTTGTGGTTCGAAGTAAACTGGACTTGCAGACCAAGTGTTGGATGATGCGAGTCCTCAGGAACTACTGGTTTCGTATCACGTGTAACTGTAAGATCATTAACAAAATTAGAAAACACTAAGTCAAGCAATCTACCATTATCGTTATGTATGTTGTTGTATTGATGAAGATTAGGTGTGCTCATAAACTTGTTTAGGGTCATAGATTTTCTATCATAGAAACCGGTGTAAAAGTAAGGTGCATTAAAATCACCAAGAACAATAAATCGCTTGTTCGGGAGAAAGAAGGACAGTGCATCAAAAAATGCTTCATAGTCATCCAGGCTAATGTCAGCCTGAATATATACATATATTAGCTACATAGATAGGTGTTGCAGAAAACTCACACCTACACAAAGTAATATCTATGACAGGTGCAACCCCTAACAAAAAGGACACATCAATTGTGGTTGACTTGATATCGCTGCAGGACGTTGAGAGTACACACCCTTCCCCGCGCTCCAACGTTGTCTAGCAGAAATATATGTTTTCGACATGGCTTCGCATGTCTTAAATTGATACGAATACTTTCTGAGAAATTTGTGGTTTGGTATCTACCATATAACCATCCTGTATTCGATTGTAATGAAGACATTTTGGACACCGGGAGAGGTACGTTATATTGTATATGGATATCAAGAGTAATTTGTGAAATGAAAATATTAAATATGCTTATTTTACAATTATGTAATGCTGGAAATAAAAAGATATTAAGTAGTTATTTGTTTTTTTTGCGTAAACTCTAGTATAATTTAAAAAAATTATTACGATACAATTTTTAAATTTATATGAACACCGTCTATTGAAACTTATAGTTTGGTATCCGCATTTGGATTATAATGAAAATGCTGTAGACGCTATAGAAGGATATATTACATATTAGTTTCAGGAATAGTTTCCAGTAACAAAAGTTACAGTCCATCACATACTACACTCTATTCTTCAAGGATTAAAGCAGAGTGTTTGAAGCAAAACTAGCATAACATTCTCCAAGAGAAGAATGAGGCTTTATATACTTGCAAGCAGTTGAAAAGACACACAAAGATTCCTGAGATATACATGTGTACATGTAAGTTAACTTGTTATAAAGAAATTGCTTAATAATACACATATACACTCCGCGCAACATGAATAGGACCAACTGCATATATGACATTTGTAGTTGGTATAAACATGGTAGCGCGCTGGAATTGTTATTTTCGAAAATAAGAGGGTTGATAAAAAGATGTAGGTAGGTACCAAATATAATTTTTGTAAAAGTCAGTGCAAATGTACGTTACTAATGACAATAAGTAGAGTAATTAAACGCCACTTGAATACGGCCAATCTACAAAATAAAAGATTCGTTTGCAATAACAAAATACTTTATTGTTCAATAATGAGTACTTTTGCCATTATTTCTTATAACCTCAAATAGTCGGGATGGAATGGAATTATACAGGGTTCTCAAGTAGTCAACGGGAAGTTCCGTCCAACTTCGTTTCAGCGCCTGCTCTAGTTCGTCAGCGCAACTGAATTGGGTAGCATTGGAGTACAATTTACGCGACAACCATCCCCAAACATTTTCTATGATGTTCAGGTCGGGGGAGAGCGATGGCCAATCGAGAACCTCCATGCCTTGTTCTTGAAACCAGCGTCGAACAATGCGCGCGGTGTGAATACTGGCATTATCCTGTTGGAAAATAAATGGCCCACCTAATGGCCATCTAAATTAAACTTCTTCTCGTCACTGAAAATAACAGTTTGCCATTCTCTTGTCCACCCCATTTTTGTTTGAGCAAACTGAAGACGTGCAGTGCGCTGAAATTCCCTTAAAGGAGGCCGTCGTTTAATTTTCAAACCTTTTAAATGCGGACAGGTCTTCAGTAACTTCTGTACAGTTCTTACTGATGCATTCGTTCCAACGTTATTCGCGATTTGTCTTGCCGTTAATGCCGAATTCGATGCTTCGCGTAATATGGCTCGACGTTCTCTCTTAGTTGTAACGGATGTTGTTCGCCCTTTAAAACGTTTTCCATAATTCTCGGGATCCCTAATAAAATTGTTCACAACCTGGTGTGATCGACTTATTTTCTTTGCAGTAGCCCTTGAGGAATACCCTTCTTGATGGAACGCTTTAATTTTTCCAATTTCTTCCATACTTAAGCACTTCTGTCGTCCCATCGTTGCACAATACCCTTAATTACAGATGTTTGTTTATCCGGACACACGTTGTAACTCGACACTCATCCGGTAGCTTACTATTAAATACTGGTCGTATCCAACCGGCGCGGTGAATTTTATATGTATGTGGTACTTACGTCACCCAATGCATAACGTTAGGCACTATTGCGCAATAATGCGTATTATTTGCTATATCATACCATTACAAACTTGCATTGTATTTTTAGTAAATGAATTGTTTTTCAAACCACCGAAAGCTTGCAACAAGTCGGGTGGTCCTATTCATGTTGCGCGGAGTGTATCATGCTTTCTAGTACACTTAGTATATTCTGCACTGTTTTTTTATTACTTTTGTGTATCGAAAAGCTACGATAAGCCCTAAGGGGTCGCTCGTTAATAACATGAGTTTACCTGATAATAGATGTTATTCCTTGAAACGTACGTAGTAAACAGATTGTTATTAATATTTGAGTGATTCATTTTAACATTCATCTATGTGGTAAATCGCCGAGATTGAGAGTGTCAACATATGCTCTGGCAACTTTGTTACCGACTTAGCGAGATAAATGCGTCTTTATTCTATCGTTTAGTACATTAGTGTGTTGTACGATAGAGGGACACAATATTTTTCATTATTTTTCTGTATTGAATACGGTAAACCCTGCTAAGGAGTCGCTCAATAGTAACACAAGTTTGTCTGATGATAGATGTTATTTATTGAAACGAACGTAGTAAACAAAGTGTTATTAATATTTGAATGACTTCTTTTAACATTCATTGAAGAAGTTCACGTTGATGCCTTAAATAAATTTATAAATAAGTTAGTATAATCAATGCCAAACAGATTAAAATGTGTAATATCCGAAGTATATCCAAGAACTAAATATTAAAGCACTATGTTCATTCTTTCGTAGGGGGGTGGTGTATATCGTTAAGTTAACGAATAAGAATATAATGTAATCTTTTAATTTTTATTATGCTACTTACAGTTATTTGCACTTGTATAAAACTTTGAAAAGTACTGAATAATATGTCTACTGTTTAAATAAATTATATTAACATGAACATATAAAATTACACAAACGTTTAGTTTTAATTATTTCCAAATAAAGAACAGTAACTATATATATATATATATATATATATATATATATATATATATACATAACTGTGATACAGTAAAGTAATACATACCTTTTTATATATTTTCTATAAACAAATGAAAATAGAAAAGTTTCTAATAATGAATTGTGTAAAATAATGGAATATTATGATGAAACTTCATATTTACCGGTTCGCCTACACATTTCTAGAGAAAATATGTGTTTATAAGTATCAATGTTGCACACATTGATAAAGTAACAGAGTCTATAAAAATCATATAACAAAAGTTACACCACATACATAAGTGAAGTACTGTAGAGACAGATGTAAACATATTGAATTCCTAGGGTATATTAGATTTCTTATAAACATCCATATTTGTTGATAGTATATGATATTCACATAAGAAGGAAACAAAATATGGTATTACATAAGAAGAGAAAATTTTAAAAAAATTCGGACCTTTGAATGAATAGGTTTTGAATAATTACGTAGATAACGAATTGCACATTTCTAATTAAAATTCTTTAATTAAAGAGAATACGTGAGTACTCGCATATATATATAAGTTTCACCTTGACATTATTTTCCTTTAGACAATTGATAGTCTAAATGTATTACGAACATATGTCGTAAGTATTTGTAATATGCATTTTGTTTTGACTTGACAAAACAGGCGACCCCAACATATCCTTTAATACCGTATTTAATATACATAACCTGCTTATTATAACTTTTTTTTCTTTTTTTATGGCAATTCCGATCATTGATATAATAAAGCATTTAATTTTTAGTAACGACGCTTCAGAGAAAAGGGACCTCCGAAAATTAAGTTCTGAAGCGATGAACAAAGCGGAAGATTTCAGCAATCAAAAACTACGGAAGATCACTACTAACGAAGATAAGATCCTCACATGATGGTCGACTACTGTTGGAATATTCATAAGGATTGACAAAACAACAACCCAGCAGAAAGTGCTCCAAGCGGAAATTTATTTCCCAAAATCTATCTGTCAAATTGATATTTTGTACAAGCGCTCATAATTTGTACTAAATATTGCGTTATTATTTATGTATGTAATATTCGTATTTAAAATAAACAAATTGTTATAAGCTTTCACTTTGTTCATTTTATATCATTTTCAACAACTTAGTCGCTTTTAGTGATTCTTCAAAAAACAGGCCAAATTTTGACAAAGTGCGTATAAACTAGTATGATTTTCGGATTTAGCATACTCAAAATACTAAAGAAGAAGTCTCATTTAAAAATCGTGTTGACCAGTATTATTTAAACATACCCGTGATATACGAGGGAGCGTTTTTATATTCGCGGAATGGGGGACAAGGGGTGGAAATAAGAAAACCAAATTATTTTTCTTTTTCAATATATTCACCTGCAAGACGGATACATTTTTCACATCTTTCAATTCATTTATTTATACCCTCATAAAAAAATGATTTCTCTTTACCTGCAAAATACGCCGAAACTGCCTCCTTGACTTCATCACCGGCAGTAAATTTTTTACCCCGCAGCTCTTTTTTCATTTTCGGAAACAGATAATAATCACTCGGGGCCAGGTCTGGGCTGTAGGGTGGGTGATTCACAATTTCGAAGCCCAACTTATGCAGGGCAGCTAACGCAACGCGGCTCTTGTGGACGGGGGCGTTGTCGTGCAAAAGCAGAACACCTTTTGTCAATTTTCCCCGTCTTTTCTCTTTAATGGCTTCTTTTAGTCGCTCTAATATTGAAGCGTAATATTCTCCGGTTATAGAAACACCTTTATCTTTATAATCAATCAACAATATTCCTTCCGAGTCCCAAAATACCGTTGCCATGAGTTTCCCAGCTGATTGTGACACTCTATATTCCTTGGGAAGTGCTGTGCCCTTTTTATGCCACTGCATGGAGTCTTGTTTGGACTCAGGTTCATAATGATGAACCCAAGTTTCGTCTCCAGTAACAATTCCACTCAATACACCATCCTTGTCTTCATTACAGAGGTCCAAATATGCACGCGAACACTCTACGCGCTGTTGTTTTTGCGGCGGCGTGAGCATTCTCGGGACCCATTTTGCGCTGACCTTAGACATGCCGAGATGATCGTGTAGGATTTTAAAAATTGTTGTATCGGATACTCCAACCATTTCTGCGAGTTGTTTCTTCTTTAGTCGAACATCTTCGAGTACAATTTGTTCAACTTTTTGGATAAGTGCTGGCGTGGTCACCTCAATGCTCCTGCCCGGCTTCGGGTCGTCTTCAAGGGATTCCCTTCCTTGTTTAAATAAACTATGCCACTTGTACACCATGGTTTTTCCTGGACAAGAGTCGCCGTAAACCAATGACATCTCATTCACTATGGTCGCGACTGATTTTCCTTGCCTGGTAAGGAACTTTATAACGGCACGATATTCGATTTTTTCCATATTTCACTTTTCACTCCTGATTATGTTACTTGGTTGACGATAGCTCAAAGACTAACTGTCTAATAACAATGAAACTTCGTATTGATACTAATCATGAGTCGCTGCACAGGCCACGCCCCCAATGCGCCTACTCACCCTTCTACAACCCGCTCATTCCGCGAATATAAAAACGCTCCCCCGTAAGTTTATTAAATCATCCCGATATTGGAGTGGTCTATTTAATGAACTTAAAGGGCCATTCGCCCTTTAAGTTTCCCTCAATAATTCGTCTACTGTGACTATAGATACTATATTTTGGAAACGCCCGATTGCAGGCTTGTGTCATGGCTCTCTATCTAGACCCCCACCCGCAGCCGAAAAGCCTGATCATAGTTTTGCGTAACTACGTCAATTCGCTTCTTACTGCCCATGTCTAACGCACTCGAAGTGCCTCCACTCTAGGGGGCAGAGAAGTCAGCTGGATGGGGAGTAGTTTCCTGTAACGGTTTAATTTTCTAAATGAATTATTTGATATTTTATTTTGCAT
The DNA here is from genome assembly GCA_031893035.1 of Dermolepida albohirtum. NCBI lineage: Eukaryota > Metazoa > Arthropoda > Insecta > Coleoptera > Scarabaeidae > Dermolepida > Dermolepida albohirtum. Next base: position 12,514 of record JAVIWB010005244.1, read on the forward strand.
TTAATTAATTTATCTGTAATTGTAATTGATCAATGAATTGCATTGATTTATTTGTTCATGCTTGTTCTAGTTCATATTGTAGAGGATGGTGTAATATACCGTATACATGACACGAAAATTCCTGCACACAATAATCGTCATCGACGAATAGGTTTTTTTTCAGACAGCGTCGCTATTTTCGTGTAAAGTCCCGTACCCGGACATAAAGTTTTATTAAAATCACTAACTTTCTTGTACGTTATCAGCAAACATACTTCGCCATTAATTATATCAAGGAAATTGACATATAATGTGTTATACCTAATTAATTATAAAGTCAATTAGAAGCACCTGAGCATAATCGGGTGACAAAGAGCCAATTTGATTTAAAAATCTGGCTTTAAACAGCAATTGTGAAGATATTTAACGTAATGAGTTATGTTCAAAATATTCACTTTTGTATAAGTATTATATTACTAGAATATTTAACAGACAATGTTTATATGCTGGATTATTAAATATTATCCGTTCAGCTGTGCGTCGACAAGTGGAAAAATTTTACTGAGAAAATTTTACAAAATTTTCACGAACAATTAATGTTTGACAATCGTATGCGAAAATTACCCATAATACATAAACATGTTTAGTTTTCTGTCTTTAAAAAAATATTTGAAATTGTTACTTAGTTAAATCTCAGGGATAGGACTGTTTTTTATTTGTATAGAATATAGTTTTGTTTAATGTATGTACATTCCCTTTTTTTGTAAATAAAAATATGTTGGGTACTTACGTTTTTTTGTGTCTAGCACATGGTCCGTAGAGGAAAAACTTTTCACGATAAATACACAAAGGCATTTGATCTTAATAGCACTGACAAGGAAACTGTTAGAATTACGATTAGAGTTGTCGTTGTTAATAACTCAATGAACGTGAATTATCAATTCTTGCATTCCCGCTAATTGTTATTATTTGTAATATCTACCAGTTCAAAAATAACCCTACAAGGCAGGCAAATACGCCAATCTCAAGTACAGTAATGTCTCTACTTGCAGTTAGGAAAGTATGTGCATTAAAAGTTACTATATTATTAATTCATTTTATACAGCCATACTCAGATTATTAATATTTGCTGTGCTAAACTTGTTCAAACGTAATTGAATCTCTGTTGTTGGTATTCGGTTGAGTTCATTTTTATTGTTCTTTGTTACTCTTAACGCCCTCTCCTTTCTGTCCGCCGAAGAATCATTACGATCAATGTAGATCGTAATGATTGATATTTTAATTTTGTTTTTATTAATAGAATTTAATTAATCGAATCGTACGATTATTGTCCTTTTATTGATTGGAAATAATTCCTGGTGGTATTGTAAGTTAATTGACCATAATATAGGCTTTCATTTTTCATCAATACGTGACACATTGAGTGACATAAAAGCAAAATGGTTGCTGTTATTATCCTCTGAGTCGATAAAAAAAACTCGATTCGCGGTTGAAAAATTCAACTTGGACTAATATTGGCATTTTACTGAAGGTGCGGTCTTAATTCTGTTAATTGGCTTTCAAAACCAACTGAGAGTTTTTCCCCTACCTTCCATTGTTAATTTATGAATTGTCGAACTGATGAAGTGTTTGTGTATATAAAGATCCCACGTACATCTGAATAAGAAGACAGAGCTTAATCTGCAGTCGTAGGGTTTAACGAAGCCTAGGTACACAGCTGTGTTCTAACTTCTCGAGGAATTTGAGTACTAAAACCTGGAACCAAAGATGGTCATACTATTATTATTTTTATATTAGTTTACTGTTAATGTTAAGTTTTAAGACAGTGTAACAACGGCTGAGATTATATGCTACCGTACAGTTTAGTTATATGATCATGTAAGAGCGTTTAGATCCTGTATTGTATTATCTAAGCCCCAGTAAAAATTTAAAAGTAAGGAAGTTAACAAAAGGTATATGTATATATAATTATTTATTCATATAAGTCATAGAATTATTAGCTGTAACAAATTATTGACTCGGTAGACTGACTTTGTTATTAAAATATACCTTCATCAATTATTAGCGTCAATTTTATTAATTAAGGACTGCGTTAATTAATAGTTCTTTATTTATTAGTCAATTGTTGCCCTGTTTTCTTCTTTTAACTCTAACTTCATTAAGGATTTGCTGTACGATTAGTAATAATTACTTAAATTTTTTCGTTATCGATCACCTAGTTTACCATCAGCTAAATTCAATAGTTGTTTAAATTCACTTAATGGTTTGCTTTTCTATATACCACAGTCAATCGTTTTCTTTTGTCATTACGTCAGTTATTTAAAGTAACTATTAATTCAGTTGTAAGCTGAACATCATTACTCTTTGAAATCTGTTGCTATTATTTTGTTTGAGTTCTTTTGTTGTTGTTGGAAAATGTCTAAAAAGGGGCACATACATTATTGTGTTTTTCTTTTGTACCACAACTGTGAATCAATTATATGTATAGGAGAGGATCAATATTTTTATATATTTGTATTATAGTTTTGAACTGTAACGTAAGCGCTTTCTTGATGAAATATTTACTTAATATTAATGACTTGTTTCATACTGTGTATTACCAAAAGTTATTGAGCACATACAATAAACTTGTGTAGATTTTTACTTTTTTTTCATACTGCAAAAGGGACCCTAGTTTCTTCCTGGTCTTAGTTAACTGAATAACGAACCTTTTTTTGATCCATCTTCAATATTGACTTCATTGTTTAGAGGGTAACAATATTGTTGCGCCCTTTTATAGCTTACTAACAGGGCACCTCCCACTTTCCGACTCTATGTCTTGATCTGATTTAACACTCTGGAGGTTAAAAGAAAGGATCGTTTGATAAGTAAGATTACAAGCGTTCATTTATTGTCCTAATAAGCACAAGATGGGGAGTTACATGCTAACACTTAAGCGAAACAGTGAGGTTATTTCCCTATTTATGATAACTAGTGTTAAATTGAACTTGTTCTTGTACTAGTGCCCTGCATGACGCCCAACGTCATTTCCCAGCATCGAATTGGCAATTAACGTTACAAATACACACATATACGCACGCGCACGCGCACGCACACACATATATATATATATATATATATATATATACGAGAATGGTCCCAGAAGTACCCGACCCAACAAAGGAAACGCAAAAATTTTGGAAAGAAATATATTTATTTTTTCACATAATCTCCTTTCAGCTCTATACACTCTTCCCAGCGATGTTCAATAAGTTCGATACCCTTTTAATAATAAGAACTGTCTTGCTCCTCAAAATAGTCATTAACTGGCTACATCAATTCTTTATCGTTGGAAAAGCTTTGACCGCTGAGCCATTTTTCAAGTTTCGGAAGAGAAAATAATCCGAGGGTGTAATCTGGGTAATAGGATGCATGAAGTAACAATTCAAACTTCACTTCATTACTTTTGGCCATTACAGTAACGAATTTGTGAGCAGGTACATTGTCTTGATGAAACAACACTTTATTCCTAGCTAAATGGGGCTGCTTGTGTTTGATTTCTTCGCTCAAACGTTGCAATAAGTTCGCATAGTACTCGCGTTTGATAGTTTTTCCTTTTTCAAGATAGTCAATAAAAACTATTCCACGCGTATTCCAAAAAAACTGATGCTATGACCTTGCCTGCAGATGAAACGGTCTTGGTCTCCTTTGGAGGCAGTTCTCCCTTTCGAGTCCACTGTTTTGATTGTTTTTTTTTCCCGGGTGTGAAGTAATGGACCCTGTTTCATCGATGATTATGAAACGGTGCAAAAATTCTGCTTCGTTGGTGTGAAACTTCGCTAAACACTCAATTGAAACATCTTCACGACACTTTTTTTGCTCGAGTGCGAGCAAACGCTGCACCCATCTTGTACCACAGCTCTCTCATGCACAAATTTTCGCATAATCTGCTAGCTCGCGCACTTTCAGCCGACGACCATCCAGTACCCCTTTGTGGATTTTCTTCACCATTTCTGGAGTCGTCACTTCATTTGGTCGGCTACTGCGGTGCTCATTTTGGCAGCTTGTGCGGCCTCGTTTACACTCTGCTACCCAATATTTCACTGTTGTAAACGAAGGAACAGACTCACCCAGAGTAGAATCCAGTTCGGCTTTTATATCGGTTGTGCTGAGGCCTTTCAAATAAAAGTATTGTATAACATAACAATCACCAATTTCTCCATTTTTACAAATTCACTGAAAACGATCGCTATTGATGGCTGCCAAATAAACACTGAACAGCGTGGCGTCTTCAAACTTGAAACATACTTTATAGATTGTGTACTTTCTAATACAGTGGTACTTTTCAAATAACTATCGCTATCTTTAGGTCAGGCCGGGTACTTATGAAACCACCCTCGTATATATATATATATATATATAAATATATATATGATGATATGTAGATATTAATATATATACATATGTAAATACATATATATATATATATATATATATATATATAATGATAAGTAAATATTACCAAAAGCTTGGGAAAATTGATCTAGCTCTATTTAATATTTTTATGAAGACAAAACGTAAAGTATTATTTGAAATACTATACTGAAACCTATACTTATAAATATAAGTGAAATTTAATCGAAAAGTGTAGAACTAAGATTTGTATGATCAAACAAAGTATTAGAAATACTTAAAATTTGATGAAATTTTATTATAGTAGTATTAGTTATTGTATTTGTATAATAACATGTATGTAAATAGCGGGACGAATTCGAAATCCATCCTTTCGTTCGGACATTTGCTTGTTTTAACAAGAGAGTGGAAGTATTGCTTTTCCATTATTTTTCTTTATCGCAGTCGGTCTGACAACCCACTGAAAATGATTCGTTAGTACTAACCTAGTTATAAGGCTATTGTAGATAAGTTAATTCTATCAAATGTTATGCAATAGAATTTTCCATGTAGGAATATATAAAAAGAGAAATATTGTATGGTATTAATATTTAAAATTATAAAAATAGAATTTAGATTAGTGGAAATGTTAACGAGGGATATTAAAATTTTGATAACTGGAATTATTGGGAAAAGAAAGATTTGGTAAAAGGTAAAGACGTAACTATATTGCTTATTAATAGTCATACATGGAAGTTTTATAAATGAAAATAGTAAATAAAGATAAAATATCGTGATATAGATGTATTTGTTAATAGGAAGAATTTTTAACAGATAACATTTATAGGGAAACTAGAAGGAAACTAGAAAATGTATTTTCATTATTGAGATGCCTACAAATGCTTGCATGGTATGCAACAAACAGGATGGTAATTTGCTTATTCAATGCGATGGGTGTAGACATCACCTACATGTATCATGTGCACAGATTGATGTTGACGATGCTAGGTGGATTACGCGTCAGCGCGCAAAGGGCGTAAATTTCTTTTGTAACTCTTGCAATGGAACAGTTGATCAGTTTTCGGAAATAAAATCGTTGCTGAGAAACATTGAAAGCCGTCTTACTAAATTTGAGTCACAATCAACTCAATTAACATCTGAAACATTTGAATCAACCAAGGACCGCATTCAGAGAGATAATATTATAATTTATGGTATTCCTGAAAATAACCCGGACGCGGACGTAGAAACTGTCAATAGTTTGGTCAAGACAGTTAAACCGGATACGTGCATGATTCATCCCAGCAATGTTATGCGCCCCAAGGTGCGCTGATAATACATATAATATCATCCTACAAGATTCTAGTCCTTCATTGCCTCTAGAAGTTTAAGCAGCATACCGGGCAACATGCATAAAGATGATTCTTTACATAACAATCCGAAATCAATCGTCGATGCTTTCGCCGATCATTTTTGGAGCGTTTTTAGTGATTCTTCTTTGTTTACGTTGAATGGGGATAGTTTTTCTAATAAATGTTTTGTTGATTTTTTCAGAAGAGGAAGTGCCTATGACGATTAGGTCATTAAAAATAAATTAGCATCTGGGTCTGATATGGTACCAAGTTTTTTATTAAAAGTTTGCAGTATCTTTCTGTCTAAACTTCTGCTATATTTGTTTAACTTAATTTTAAGAACAGCCGCATTTCCTTCTAGGTGGAAATTGGCAAGGGTATATCCCATATTCCAGAGTGGTGATGCGTCTGACATCTCCAATTACGGACCGGTATCACTGTTGTCTCGCATGGCAAAGGTGTTTGAGGCAGCATTGTATAGACACATTTACTCCTAGGTAAGCAGTATTGTTTCGACGGCACAACATGGCTTCGTCTCCAAGCGTTCTACTATAACAAATCTCTGTATCTTTTCCCAACATGTTTCGGAGGCACTGGAGAGTCAGAACTAGGTAGACGTTATTTACACTGATATGGCTAAGGCTTTTGATCGTATTGACCACGGATATCAGTTGTCGAAACTGCGGTATTTAGGATTCAGTGAGTTTGCTTCAATCCTACCTTACGGATCGTGAATTTGTTGTTTCATACAATAATTTTTCTTCTGGTCGTCATTCCATTACATCTGAAGTACCACAGGGGTTTAACTTAGGGCCACTTTTGTTTTTTCTGTTAATTGCCAGATATTGATGTTTGCGGCTGACGTTAAAATTTTTTAAATTGTAGCATCAGAGGCTGATTGTGTGGAGTTACAGCATAATTTGACTAGTGTTCATGAATAGTGTAGTGGAAATGGGTTGACATTGAGTACTTCCAAATGCAAGATTATGTCTTATACCCGTAGGAAATCTTTATTAGAATACAAATACGAGGTTGCTTCTGTTCCTCTCCTTAGATGTGATGTGGTAAAGGATTTTGGAGTGTATTTCGATATTGAGTTATCTTTTAATATCCATATTACCAAAGTAGTTTCATCGGCATATGGTATGATGGGCTTTGTATTGCAAAATGCTAAGCAATTTAATAATATATCTACATCGAAAACTTTATACATTTCGCTAGTCCGTTCAAGATTGGAGTATGGAATCCATATTACGAAGTCCAAAAAAGGCTGTAGAATGTATGCAAAGACGATTTTTGAAATACCTTTGGTTTAGAAATCACCACGTCTACCCTTACAGAGGTTTTCGCTGTGACACCTTATTGAGTACTTTTGCCATGGCTTCGTTGGAGATCAGACGGATTATGTCCGGTTTGTCTTTCTTGCATGGGTTAATCTATGGTCGTATAGATTCTTCGGAGCTTCTGGGTGGACTCGACTCCTATGTGATGCGTTTTGCTGCTCAGAATGTTCAGACATTCTTTACTCCACCAGCACGCATTAATATACTTGTTAAATCGCCCATTGCATTTATGTATGCTTCATATAATAAATTTGGTAATAATTGCGATATATTTAGTTGCTCCGCTAAGGATTTGCAAAATATTTTTGGTGTGCCAAAAAATGTATGCATATATGTATGTTGAGTTTTGTAATGGTTAACTGTAGAGATTAATAATTATTTTTTTAAATATAAGCTTCTTGTTATGTATATTGATGATTTTGATATTATATATTACAAAATTTGTAAAGTAAATATTTCATTTACAAATCAAAAATCCCCCGATGCGACAGATTAGGATCAGTTATAGTAAGTACGGATATATGTAATAATAATAATGAATGATAAAAAGAAAAATATATAATTTTATCATTTCTGAAACAATTACATTGTTTACAGCTATTATTACGTTTGTTTATAACACTCTCGAAGTTTTTTAAAACACTCGTATTCTTTATGTCATTTATAGCACATAGCAGTAAGTTCACATCGTTTACTCTTTGCGTTAAATAATCCCCTGTAATTACCGTAAATAGTTGTTAAATCTGCTTCAGCGAAAGTAGCTTATAGCGCCTAATAGTTCCAACTTCTTCAGGAACGAATTGTAGAGTTACAGATTTAATTTGTTGGAAATATTCAGAATAATAAAAAGCTGCCTTCACCCATATTCCCAAATATGTAAAAATTGGCTATGGAGATTTGGAAATATGGGGACGTCGTCTATGAAATTCTCGAATTCGTTTGGGAGATTTGAGAAATCATATTTTAAGTATTTGCTATTAATGCATCTACATGCTTATTTTAATCCTCATCATTGTGTTATATTTTAGAGATTCGGTTTTATTTTCTAGTCGTTGTTTAGTTATTAATTACTCTTTTATGGAGCCATAAGAATAAATATAAATTGTTGAATAATATATTCATATCCATTTCCTTATATTGGGCAAGGTTTATAAATCTTTTTAGAATCTTCGAGATTTATATTATTATAGTTTAATTATGTAAGTACGTCTGTACTTAGATGGCATTAGATTTATATTGGAATTTCAACTAAAAACAGAAGAAAAATGTCAATGTATTTGATGAATGATCAATGGGTTGTGAGCACAAGGTAGGATGTATGGAGGCGTGAAAATTCCCTAAATAACTTGTCATTCATTTTTGAATGACGTGTTAATAGAATCTTCATTTTGTGAAAACTCATTTTTGCTGCTCTTTTTTTAGAATATTGAACTAAATATGGATGTGGTACTGTTCAGTAAAAATGAGAATATGTTAGAAATTTCCGTAAAAGTGTTTAATTTTCGATTAGAAGTCACCCGTTTGTTAAAGTAACCGCTACGGTAAAAATCAACTACGTACAAATAATTAAATTTCTATATATTCAAATCGATGAAAAGCTTTGCTTTTATGTTATTTTTAATATGGGAAATATATTTTCTCTTTAAGAAGTTAACTTATTAGATATGTTTCATGATTATACTTGTGTTATATGATATGCCAAAGTTTATTTCTTAGGGTAATTTATCGAAACAAGGCGGTGAATCGAAATGTGAGCATGAATGAATAGATCTACACTAGACTAAGATAGCAGGTAAGTATTATAGAGGTTTAGATTATTACAACCTGTATTTATTACGTGTGCCTTGATTCGCTTAAACTTATTATTTTTAGTTATTACTAAAGACGATACTTTCATCTTCACACCAGAGTTTAAATAAAGTAACATAAGTAATGCTAGGCAAGGAAATAACAATAAGTATCGTATTAAAAATTATAATTTATAAATAGCCTGGCGCATTGTCGTTTAAATATATTTTTTGGTTAACCTCTCGTTGGAGATCTCAGTTTTTCCGGAATATAGGAAAATCGCAAAACTTGTCTCCGATTATAAAAAAGGCAATATCGGTCTAATTTAAAATTTAGTCTAAACTTAGGCTTCACATATCCGTTGATCAGTATGATTTCGTCAGTAAGCGTTCAACTATATAACAAATTTGACTATTTCACTCACTGTCAGTACTTCTATGAACGACTGGATAACAAGTGGATGTTATTTGCATCGATTTGACCAATATTTTTGATTATATTTATCATGGAATACTGTGATACTGTTATGATAACAACTTTTCAACAAATTGGAAGCTATATTGTTTGCCTCATCACTAATACTACTTATTTCTTCATATTCATTCGATAGGAAGCATTATTAAAAATTTAATTTATTCAAACTAAGAGTAGAAGCTAGATGGGACTCACTTTTATATAGAGTATGTTCTAATTATAATACATTATGTAACAACAATATACACATACACACAATATACATCTATGCGCGAGCGCGTTCATTTCTCCCTCTTTCTGTGTTTGTGCGCGCCCGTTACAGGTACACATAGATATATAGGTAAAGTGTAATAAACCCGTGTTCTATTTCCTGTATATGTTTTGATCTGTATCTAGATTGTAAATCTGTTGAGTGAATAAAGATTGTTATTATTATTAACATTGTTATTTTTATGGTGTCGATTTCACTCACGTCCTCATCTTACCGCTGGGAAACTTTTCACTCACCCCACATATATGGACTTAAGCTCAGACTATAAAGGCTAATAATTGGATGCTAAAATACATCACAAAACAATAAATCGATGTAAGATTTGTAAAGTTTTATATCCCACCCACTCAAAAGGGATGGGAGAGATGGAGGACGGGATCTTGAGCGATATCCTACTACTAGGTGAGTAGTTGACAACTCATCCTCGAATGTACCCTATGATGGCATCTTTCGAATGAAACTACCGCGAGATGCCTAGCTTAGAGGATAAATGACGGCTCAATCAGGATATGAGAAGTGTGTCTTCATGGATGGACGAACACGATTTGATCCTGGCAACAGAAAAGACGGAAATTGTCCTATTGATCAAGACGAGAATTCCAAATTCTGTCATCGAGTGACAAAGCCATGCATATGTAGTTCCATAATAAATAAATTATTCTTGCACATTATATTATACTATGTAGGCATATAGTAGTATTTATTAATAGTGAAGCAGATTGTATAAGTCACAATTATAAGCAGCGTTTGAATATATATTGTAGATAAACAATATCAAATGACTTAACGAAGTGAATTTATATTACATTAATAACGCTATTAGCTTCTAAACAATCCATATTTTCAGAGTACCATTACAAAATAACTCATTTGTTACGCTTGTTGTATTACGACCTTATTTCGTAAGAGGTTTCAGAAATTATTAAAAACTTGTCTACTTACTCTCATGTATATATAAGTAAACACACAATTATAACATAAGTTATATAGAAACATTTTTCTATTAAACTACAAAATAAATTGCTCGTGGAACAAAACATGTGGGTAATTTTATAGGAAAAACAATAGCGTATGTTCGATCTCAAACTTAAGTCACAAACGAAATGAATAAAGAACTTACTATATGTTATCCACATGCTAATGTATTAGATTGAAGCAAAATACTGACGGAAAAGAATTATAAGCATTGCTTCTATTATCGATTTAGTATTGGAAGCGAGTTTCCAATATTTAATGTGCCATATTTACTTGATGATGTTTGGTTTTAATATGTTGTTTGCAATTGGATGCATTGCGATCTACAATGCTTTCATTACACACGGCATATACATACATATATGATTGACAATATACTGTAAAGGTAGAAATTTATGTATGGGTTTACTAATATCCATCACAAAAGAAATTATTCCTCGTTTACGCGGCATTGTTATCTATATATAAACGCACCCAATAACATTTGAAAACAAACTGTCGAGTAACCGTTCATCCTCCATATAAGTACATACATATATTAAAACGGTTTGATAAATATAAGTCGTTCTAGGACTATATACAATATGAAATTTGACCCACATGTTTTGATAAAATAACAATATTGCGATGATTATTTGAAATAATATAAGCTGAAATATTCATTTACATTTGGTAATTTTGTAAGATTTAGATTTAAATGCTTCATTGTTTTCTACTACATTTCGCCTTTCGTCTACCTGAGAATTTTTTTGTTACACATATTAAAGTAAAAATTATATGTTATTTATATATTTCATAATCCCTACTTAAATTTTATCAGCACTGCGTTTTACTATTTGACACCATCTTCTTTTGGAGTAGTCCATAGGTGCGGTATCCAACGAGAACACAGTTTTCTCACGTCTAGGTATGTAAAATATAAGGTATCGAGGTACGAGAAATGTACAAGGATAATGAATCTTAACATGTGTTGTATGACGACTCTTTTGAATCGTTCATCTTAGAGAATCAATATTTTATTTCTCAAAAATAAATTGTTACGGTTACGTTGTTACCCTTCGTAATTTAAGTTTTATTTCATAATCCCAGACTTCGTGATCAGTTTGTGCTTTTGGTAAATTTTATTATTAGATCGTTTAAAAATCATCTTTGCCATTTCAAATACCGTTTTTGCTATCGTTAAATACCATCTTATCAATTTTATGTCGTTCTTTCTTCTTTTTGTTCGGTATTCAGTATACGTTTTTGAAGAAATTGTTCCTTTTTTCTCCATTTATCAAATAAATCTTAAATTATCAAGAGTAACAAAGTAACCACAACAAGATATAACTGAAAGACAATCATTCCTTGGTTCATTTTCAAGCTTACGACCAAAATTTAATTCTTTAAACCAGATATGTCTTCGACTTTGATAGCGTTTCATTATCGAATGCAGAAATTAAGTTCCATATACTGTTATTGAGCTAAACTAAAACGAAAATAATTTTAATTATAGAGCGAATACTTTCGCATGTAATTCCATTTTCACGGCAATTCGCAAATTTTAACAGAATTCTGTGAACAGACGGAATAATTGAATTTGATGGAGCCTGTGGTTGATTGACTTGATCAATAAGGTTGATATATAACCCCTTTCCACAATTAACTATTTGTAAAAAATAATCATTTAATTTCAAAGTGTCGCACCTGGTAAAACACGGCGAAAAATACACTTCCGCACCGTTCAAGATGTGCACTGTGTCTGTTTCACAAGATTTTTAAAATACTTTTTAAACTAACATGCACTTTCGAAAAAGGTTATTATGGTCAAAAAGTGTGTGTGATTTATGTGTGTTTTATGATATTGCTCCTCTTGTCTTTCAGCAGAGAGAAGAGAGGCAAATTAAACGTTAACCAGAGAATTCTTTAATGTACTGTGTACATTGTACACGTTCTTTATCAAATGTAAACAATCCAAATTAAATATTTTTTCACTATACCCGATCGGACAAAAACGTTAAACATTCAATTCGGTAGATTCCCGATTTTTTAATCTCTTCAATTTTGTCTTTTGCATTTCCTAACAGCGTATATGCACTTTCGCAGATTTTTTGTCACAATTAAACAAACAAAAAATTAATTGGCATTACCAGATTCCAGATTTTTCTGACTATTCCTCGTGTATTATTATATACGAGGGAGTAACCAAAATAATCAGAACGACAACGCTGCAGGAATGCGCGTGACGTAACTGCGTTCGGTGCAGACAGTTCTTCGTGTGTTGTAACAGTGGATTTTCTTTGCAAAAGCATTTTCGTTTGCTCATTGTTTTTTGTAATATCGTCGGACTGTGAAATTTGGAGGTTCAGAGACTGTTTAACAGTATGCAATGAAAGAGGGTCGATTTGAGACAGACAGGTGAATGGTTTTTCCACTATGACAATGCACCTGCTCACACAGCCTTATCAGCCTTACCTGATCTTCATCCGTGCAACTTTTTTTGTTTCCACGAATAAAGGACATGACAGTCACTATATTAATGACGTGGAGGAGGCGAAGAAAGAAACGACGTAGTAGCTCTCAACCATACAGAAAAATGACATCGAACAATGGAATCATCGATTAGACAAGTGTATAAAGATAAATGGAGAATATATTGAAGGTGTTAAGGTGGTTTTGTAAAAAAGATAAAGTACATGGAGGACTTCAAGTTATTTTTGGGTACTTCTAGTATGTATGTAATTATAGGAAAATAAGTTTTCTTTTTGAATAGGTAAAGGAGAATACTTGTAATATATTATATAGCAATTATACTGTTGCATATGATCTTTTATGATTACCCATATATTTCAAATAACTGGTTTCTAATTACGAGGGAGCGTTTTTATATTCGCGGAAGGAGCGGGTTGTAGAGGGGTGAGTAGGCGCATTGGTGGCGTGACCTGTGCAGCGACTCATGATTAGTATAAATACGAAGTTTCATTGTTATTAGACAGTTATTCTTTGAGCTATCGTCAACCAAGTAAAATAATCAGGAGTGAAAAGTGAAATATAGAAAAAATCGAATATCGTGCCGTTATAAAGTTCCTTACCAGGCAAGGAAAATCAGGGAATCCCTTCATTGAGGTGCGACCATCCAAAAATGAATGAGATGTCTAAAGAAGAAACAACTCGCAGAAATGGTTGGAGTATCCGATACAACAATTTTTAAAATCCTACACGATCATCTCGGCATGTCTAAGGTCAGCGCAAGATGGGTGCCGAGAATGCTCACGCCGCCGCAAAAACAACAGCGCGTAGAGTGTTCGCGTGCATTTTTGGACCTCTGTAATGAAGACAAGGATGGTGTATTGATTGGAATTGTTACTGGAGACGAAACTTGGGTTCATCATTATGAACCTGAGTCCAAACAAGACTCCATGCAGTGGCATAAAAAGGGCACAGCACCTCCCAAGAAATTTAAAGTGTCACAATCAGCTGGGAAACTCATGGCAACGGTATTTTGGGTCTCGGAAGGAATATTATTGATTGATTATAAAGATAAAGGTGTTTCTATAACCGGAGAGAGAGAAAAGACTGGGAAAATTGACAAAAGGTGTTCTGCTTTTGCACGACAACGCGCCCGTCCACAAGAGCCTCGTTGCGTTAGCTGCCCTGCATAAGGTGGGCTTCGAAATTGTGAATCACCCACCCTATAGCCCAGACCTGGCCCCGAGTGATTATTACCTGTTTCCGATAATGAAAAAAGAGCTGCGGGGTAAAAAATTTACTGCCGATGATGAAGTCAAGGAGGCAGTTTCGGCGTATTTTGCAGATAAAGAGAAATAATTTTTTTATGAGGGTATAAATAAATTAATTGAAAGATGTGAAAAATGTATCCGTCCTGCAGGTGAATATATTGAAAAAGAAAAATAATTTGGTTTTTTTATTTCCACCCCTTGTCCCCCATTCCGCGAATATAAAAACGCTCCCTCGTATGTATATAATTTTTACAAAGTTTGGAGGTTCTTTATAGTATTTTATGGGTACAATAATTTGACATTTTTAATTAAGCTAACTTACTTTCTAGGTTTCAAACTGATATACACATATGTATGTATATGTCAATGTTAATGTTAAAAGATTTAGAAAACAATGCTTTACCGTGCAAAACTTTCATACACATGTATATATATATATATATATATATATTTCGCTGAAAATACATACAATATCATTTCCCGGGCAATAATAAATCGCAGTGAATAGACAAATCACGCGAATAGAAATTGCGCAGACGGAAAATTCGTACGTGGTTCAACTGGTTCTGCATTACGCGCGCAACCCTAAAGAGAGTCTGGCGCAAAACATGGAACGTCTGAAAACAGAACAACGGCTGAAGTTTCAGTAATGTGCGGTGATCCGATAAAGTTGGTCGCGAGGACGGGCAGGCACAGCTTGTGAACCAATACGTAAATTGTGTTTAGCGGTACTTCCGTCGGAAAATATTTTATGTTATATTTAAGACAAAATTAGCTTTAATGACGTTTTCCAAAATATTTAATAATGTCACGTACTTCGAAAATTAATTTCCAAGTAAATTTAAACCGTTGTGGAAAGTTGTTTATTTTCTGTGGAATTATATTGGCATGGTCAATAGCTAAGGGAATCTAAGTAATAATATTAACTAAAATAAAAAAAATTACTTTTATTAGTTATTGTGTAAACGAAATAGTTAATGTGACACCTAAATGTACGAAGCGTTTGTGTATTGTGCGTTTCTCACATTTGAAACTCCAAGTATGTCTATCTAAGATATAGTAAGAGTGATAATGGAGATGATGTAGTGTGGGCAAAAGATCTGGATCTTTTAGGAAATACAAGGTTTGTACTTTTGTGTTTGAAAATGTTCTTCGTGTGTTGCTGACATACTTCTTTCGCACTTTAAAGAAAACGTTCATTTTGAAACATGGAATCAATTTATTTCGCGCTTGATGGAAAACCCTGGAAATCTTTGTCCATTTTCCATTTTCTAAGACGTTAAAAAGTAATATATCATATCGGAAAAATAAAAAATATAGGCTAAGACGCATTTAGTGATATATATGGTGTTGATTGATAGGTACGTCAGAAGTATCAGTTACTAAATATTTCGGATTTTTTTCGATTTCGAATTATTATTACAAAACAATATTGATTGTATTGCTGACCAAGCTCTTTGTAGTATAGCATTTATATTAATGGAAGTAGAAATCTGGAGGTAATTTAAATCGATTTCATAAATGTAATATTATTTTATTAAAACATGACTGGTTAATTGTTGGTCGTTTGACAAAGTTCGTCCAGTATTTTTGAATGTAATTTTATTTCGCCCCAGAATTTATAAGTCAAAACTATTTCTGTCTTGAATTTATTGACACTAGGAACTGTTACCGGTCTTAATTACCTTATAGAAAGTAATAATTATCAAAACACTTACAATAACTTTTTTGCATCGACTTTTAAAGGAGTGGTGGTATTTCGTCTATTATATCATGAATAACATTTTCCTTTATTTTTTACATTAATAATTAAATACATTATCAAGAACTGTTTTTTTTTTTTTGTAAAAAATGTCTATGCTATCTGTTTAATATTTTTGCCGTGTATGTGTGTTTGTAAAATATATTCATATGTATACTTTAGTAGTATTAACGTAGATTTCCTAAATATCAGTAAATACAAATAAATAATTTCTGAAAAATCTGCTAAGGAAACGTTATGAATGTATTTAGAATATACATTTATACATTTAACGATCGGTAAATATTTATTTCTATTTCTAATGATCATTTTACTTGATGCTAGACTGTTTTCATATATGTATCTTTAATTTGAAAGACATCTAATGGAAACATTGAAATGTCAAATATCACATAACTTGGAGGGAGTTTTAGACAGTGTTTTTCATTCCAAAGAATTAAGAATCAATACTTGGAATTTTGTTGTGTTCAGTATATTTATATTTTTCTGAAAACACTTTTGCATACTTTTTCTCTTTTACATTTTTTTGACCATTTGATTTATACTGTATTTAGTATTCTTCTTGTACTTTGATATTTCCAGACACTGTATATACGTCTTCTAATAATAATAATTATTATTTTTGTAGGATTAAGTACAACAATTTTTTTTTGATTTTTTCTTCTGATACCTATATGTATTTAATCTATCAAATATTACCTTTACATGCTTTATTGCGTTTTACACTATATTTTCTGTTTTCTTAAAATAGTCTATGTACATTTTCGGAGGCTAAACTAAATTTATTTTTCTGTTCTAGGCAAACAGTTTTTATTACCAATACATGTAAATATATAGCAGCTATTTTCTTTTATTCATACATTTCTCGATGATGATTTTAATATAATTTAAGAAGTTATTTGCAAGTATTGTTTTTGAAGTTAAATTCTTGACAATTTTGTTTATTCAAGTTAAATTGTCATTAAACATAAGTTTACTTCTACATTAATGAATTAAGGTTAATGTAACCCTTTTTCGCAGTCAGTTTCGTATTCTGTATACGTATTTCGACAACTAAATTGTCATTAACAGTAGATCATTAATCACAGTGTCGGATCTGGAACCACGTCAGGAAACCCGCAAAGAGACAAAGTTCGTACTAGACTTACATCGTCGAAAGTCAAACACTGTGGATTCTTTTCAAATAATTTAAATTGTATTCTAATCTTAAACTAAACACTTATCTTAGGATACTAGCGTGCATATACGAACTTGTTTTTCGATGGTATATTACTTTTCTATTAACTGAAACAGATATGAGTAAGGGATTGGACCTCCACCGGCGTTTAACACATGGTTTCTGTTTTTTGAAATACATATGCTTTCATAGATATCAAATTCACGTTAATTACATACATTCCTAACCAAATGCAAACAATCCGCGGTTGCGTTATGATTATTCTTTAACACATGTTTTGCTAAACTAGATTTCTCAGTCGATTAATTTGAAGTGCGCCATATGTTCTTTATACTTTCAATCGTTTTGTCTGACCTATGTATTGTTTATTGCAATCCAGACATTTGATTTCGAAAATCTCCGATTTCTTATTGAGTCACAACTTTGTCTTTCGAATTTCTTAAGAGGGATTTAATAGAGTTCGCGGTCCATACTGTAACTTGAAAACCACCCTCTTTAAAAACACTATTTAAACTTTTCGTCCAAAGATGAAATGGTAAACATATAAATTGCTTGTCTCGATTGCTTTGTGGAGACAGACGCGTGGTATTCTGTGTTTTCTTTTTCATGTTACCCTTCCTAATTAATACATTGTATCTCGCAATATTCTTAATAAAATACAATAATCATTCGTATCTCACTTTTGCAAGTGGGAAACTAAGCAAATGATTGATAAGAAAACTAAAAGAGGCCATCTTTTACTGCACGCTGTTGATTTGAAACCGCCGTGATATATCTATTAATACTAGTTTCTTTTCGGAAAATATAAATTTCTGTGTTACATTTTTAATATTCTATTTTCCTTTTTCTTTTGTAAATTTAATGGGTTGGAATTTTGAATTTAATTGCTTAATTGATTAATTTAATTAACAAGTCTCCATTCCTATACTATTACGTCTTTCTCTTTTCATTTATTGTATTATGATACATTATGCAATTACTATTTTTAAAACTAAGTGAAATACATATAGAAATTGAATGTCTGCTTTTGTCTATTATTGATGTGAAATTATGATGGCGTATTAATCAACATAACCACTGTGTGAATTTCAGTTTCAGTAGTATTCTATGTAGTTGTCTTCCTAATATAGTCACTTAAAATATTGAAACAAAGGAATAGCGCATACAACCTTTTATTGCGAATATATTAAATTTGGTCGCTATAGTTTACATAGGATACGTATACAATTACGTGATTTTTGGGACCAAGCTGTCTTTGCCAGTACATTAAAAGTAAAAGGAAATCATTATAATTCAAAAACCTTGTCTCTTTCTATGGTGAAAGTAAGAATCGATTTTAATGAATTATCTTTTTGACACAGAAAAATACGTTAAATGCGTCTTTTGAAGCAATTAATAAACATATTTAGAGAATTCTAGTATTTAAAATACACACCAAAAAACTATTTTCCTTCCTTTGTACACAAAAATATTTGTAAATAAATTAGTTTATGGAATCTTATCAGCATTTTTAAATCGCGTTTGCTATTATAGTTAACCAACATGATTGATTATCCTGTTTAGCAATACGTCAAATGCATTAAATATATCGATGATTTGTTAAGTTTCTATTCAAAAATTAATCAGACATGTCACTTAAACATATATTGACAAATAAATGAATAAATTGTGTAGTTCATGACATTTTGTTGTTTAAAACATGAATATAGTTTCGTAAAAAACAAATGTAAGAAATAAAGTAGGTAAATTGGCTTTCCGCATCTGCTATTAATTTTTCGAGTACTCTTTGAGTACGTAAATTGTAAAGAGAAACAGTAATCTTCATGATGTAAAACTTTAGATTTTATAAATGTTTTGACAGCTAAGTCACCATCTTTAGTAGGAACTTATTACTGAAAATATTGTCATTATTATATATAATGTCCTACAACTGCACAAAAATGGCTTCCAATTTAATTTTATAATAGTGTTTACGTAATGTTATATTAGAAAAAAGAATATGATTTCTTTCGGTAAACTGCATAAACTAATTAAGGGTTTTTTTTTTGATACTTTACAGAATTTAGCGAGGCTTTCGATAGAAGTTGTTATAACATAATATCTTCTTACGGAATTTGGCGTAAGTGGTAACTTCAATTTTCAAAGTTACACGAACATTAATCAGTCTAAAATGGTTATTAATTTCTAAATAAAAAAGAAAACGCATTCAACTAGTTCCACTTATTTCTATAAGGAAATTCACGGAGTACACATATCCAATTTTCTAATTTTTTGAATGGAATCAAATGCAAAAGTACAGCATAGTTAATATTTAAGTTGTTTGCAAATTCTTTCGGTAATTTATTGTAGATCGAAGTGTCGAGTCTTCCACAAACATTAATTTTCCAAAGGCAAATATATATCTATTACATTTTGAGGTACTAGTACATGTACCAAATATGTATACTCAAATAAAGAGATACTATAGGAAACCAGTCTCATAGAAGTATAGACGATTGATTTAAAGAATTTAAAAACGACTTAAGCTGTGATAAATTAATGTACAGTAGTGAATGTTTTTAAGTTGAAAATGTAGTAGTATACGTATGTAAAAGTTTCTATTTCTACCTGCATTTACTTACTGATATTGTTTAGTCTAACTGGCTACTCTTGGTGACAATAAATTGCAGAAAGTTTTAATACATATAAACCACACGTAGAAGTTAAGATAACGTATTAAATTAGTATTAAATGGATTGTGAAGTAACTGATTATTGAAATTTATACTCTGCGTAAACATAGGCCAATAATAAAGCAATTACTATTAAAACAAAATTAATTCACTGCTTTGCAATAATTAGATAGTTAATAAATAATATGTATGTATGAGCGAACAATAATTTTAAACGGAAGTTTTTATGTCTGTAAGAAGGGTTTGGACGTAATAAATAAATATAATCATTACTATTGCCATAGGAAAAATAAAAATATCAATAAATATCATTGACGCAATCTTTCCAAAAAGAAAGAAAATATTTGATTATTGTACAATATATCCGAATTATGGACTGTTGGTTGAAAAACAGGACAAAATCTGTTTTAATTTTGCATAGCAGAATCTTAAGGAAACGTGAGAAAAATAATGTTTGATAGTTTTACTACCCGAAAGCATAATGTTGCGTTAACCACTAAAAATGACATAATACGCGGGTTTTGACAACGGATGTAGTAGACAGGTTATAGAGAAAGTCTGTGAAATTTATAAATCATTTTGTGCCTACTTTATAGATTATAGGAATACTGTTGACAGCTTAGCTGAAATTGTGACAAGAGGCGCTCAAAAATGAATATGTTTTCTCGTATTATTTTCCTGGTACACTTGTTCTAAAAAGACTGCAACGCCATAAATTCAGTGAGAAAATCGAATGCTTCTATAAAAGAGATTGCGAGTATTTATGAAATTAATATTAAATATTTATGGAATAGTATTAATTTCAACAGAGTATTGAAAACTTGTCTTAAAATATCAACACGAAGTGACTATGTAGGAAATAAAGTTTAAATATTACTATGTTATACTATGTTCTAGAGATGATCTTAACGGTAATTTTATATTCACAGTGAAAAAGCGAAAGGTGATTTTTATATTCACGGTGGTCAACTAAAAAAACTAACTACACTATGAACTAAAAAACTAACATTTATCGTATAAAAACATAGTATAATTTTTCGCGTGTATACATACGAGGGAGCGTTTTTATATTCGCGGAATGGGGGACAAGGGGTGGAAATAAAAAAACCAAATTATTTTTCTTTTTCAATATATTCACCTGCAAGACGGATACACTTTTCACATCTTTCAATTAATTTATTTATACCCTCATAAAAAAATGATTTCTCTTTATCTGCAAAATACGTCGAAACTGCCTCCTTGACTTCATCATCGGCAGTAAATTTTTTACCCCGCAGCTCTTTTTTCATTTTCGGAAACAGGTAATAATCACTCGGGCCAGGTCTGGACTGTAGGGTGGGTGATTCACAATTTCGAAGCCCACCTTATGCAGGGCAGCTAACGCAACGCGGCTCTTGTGGACGGGCGCGTTGTCGTGCAAAAGCAGAACACCTTTTGTCAATTTTCCCCGTCTTTTCTCTTTAATGGCTTCTTTTAGTCGCTCTAATATTGAAGGGTAATATTCTCCGGTTATAGAAACACCTTTATCTTTATAATCAATCAACAATATTCCTTCCGAGTCCCAAAATACCGTTGCCATGAGTTTCCCAGCTGATTGTGACACTTTAAATTTCTTGGGAGGTGCTGTGCCCTTTTTATGCCACTGCATGGAGTCTTGTTTGGACTCAGGTTCATAATGATGAACCCAAGTTTCGTCTCCAGTAACAATTCCACTCAATACACCATCCTTGTCTTCATTACAGAGGTCCAAAAATGCACGCGAACACTCTACGCGCTGTTGTTTTTGCAGCGGCGTGAGCATTCTCGGCACCCATCTTGCGCTGACCTTAGACATGCCGAGATGATCGTGTAGGATTTTAAAAATTGTTCTATCGGATACTCCAACCATTTCTGCGAGTTGTTTCTTCTTTAGTCGAGCATCTTCGAGTACAATTTGTTCAACTTTTTGGATAAGTGCTGGCGTGGTCACCTCAATGCTCCTGCCCGGCCTCGGGTCGTCTTCAAGGGATTCCCTTCCTTGTTTAAATAAATTATGCCACTTGTACACCATGGTTTTTCCTGGACAAGAGTCGCCGTAAACCAACGACATCTTATTCATTATGGTCGCGACTGATTTTCCTTGCCTGGTAAGGAACTTTATAACGGCACGATATTCGATTTTTTCTATATTTCCCTTTTCACTCCTGATTATGTTACTTAGTTGACGATAGCTCAAAGACTAACTGTCTAATAACAATGAAACTTCGTATTTATACTAATCATGAGTCGCTGCACAGGCCACGCCCCCAATGCGCCTACTCACCCCTCTACAACCCGCTCATTCCGCGAATATAAAAACGCTCCCTCATATATTACATACATACCTACATGCTAATATTTATCTAATATGGATATGGGGAAACTAAAACTCGATATCCACTTGGAACCTACATTCGGCTATTTTCTTGAACAGATTAAACCACTATTATTTCTATTTGTATAATTTAATATACACGCAAGTGCACGATTCTAAACAGTAAGTGGTTAATTACGAATTTCTACGATTGCAGTGAATAATATAGAATATATAAATGTAAATTAAATTGTAATCACTATGATTACTGTAATGTACAAAACGATGAAATTGGTGATTAAGAATTCACTGTGTATAATCACTGTAATTAATATATTCGCTCATCTTTACTGTACACTACTTATATAGACATTTATAGATGTAAGTAGTTCCTATATATTATCTTAAATTCTATTGAAATTTATTTATCATTTGTTCCCCAACTGAGATTTGTAAATAACACAATGATAACTCTTAATAATGTTAATTAAGCATCCCCTTTTACGTGATTAGTGATTAGTATAATTAGTCCACTCTACACATAAAATTTGATGGTATGTCCTGATATTAAAGTCAGCATATCGAACACATTAAAAGTGTTATTGTTTATGATAGCATGTTTTATTTACTCCCATATCGTTTTAATCGAATAGTGCGTGCGATGGTAAGGAGGTAATTTTAAGATTACGTGACCAAATCTCATTGAAATAAGTTTAAATTTGTACTTCAAAATAAACTGATAAGCACAACATATAATGACTTATGACAATAATAAATAACATATATATAAAGTTAATTTCATTATATTCAAATTGTTTTCAAGAATTCTACAATTAGGAAGAAATAAATATAGTTCTATAAGAGTCTGTATTGTTTTCAAAGCTGCGTACAAACTATAGTTAGAACTCTACATTTAATTTAATAAAATTAACTAAGTAGTCATCTTAAGTAAGTACGTAAACTATTTTTATATGTACGTTTTAACCATCTGAAGAATATATAATTATTTCGTATTATACATATATATATATATATATATATACATTGCTGCATTTATACTACATCCTTCGCGACTAATTTACTAATTTTGGAACTAACCAACTGTGTACTTTTAAATTGTTTTTGAAAATATATAATTTTGAATTTTTAATTTAATTTAAAATACTGGATTTTGTTTCTTGTTGAGAATTCAATTGAACTTTGACTTTGATGTTTGCTATTATCCTCATTTGAAATAAACCAAACTTCAGAAGACAAAGAACCTTTTCTTCTGGGTTTGTAACTATGATCTTGATATTTTTTAACGTTTATAAACACAAAGGTTGCTTTAATTTATCAATATATGGTACTTTTTATATGATCTTACAATAGGTTATTTGGTATTATTACTCGTTTTATTACTTTGTATTCTTTTCACTTATATTATATTTTGGCATGTTAGAATAAGATACATATGTATATCCTACTTAAGGAAAATTAGAAAATATTTTACACTTTGGATATTCTCGTAACTGCTATCGATTTAAGATTATACTGGTTTCGCACAAACTTTAGTGCACATGTTATGAGAAAGATTGAAGAGTATTTATTAGATTACTCACTATAGAAAATACAGTTATTATTACACGGAGATCTTCATTTAATAATCTAAAAGTAAATTCGTGATGACTTGAAAGAATTTTGATTTAGTCTATTACTTTCTCGCAAGGGCGACGAATTAACACGAATTACTTTTGAATTGTCCAGTTATGTAATTTAAACAAGATATTCAGCTAAATGATTTATAGTTTTGATTACTTCTAAAATAGTTTAAATACTAGTACTTTTGGGGAAAGTAAGATAATTATAGACACAAATGGTTTAATACGGCGTGGTTGTCTAATATTATCAAACACCATATTATGTATGTATGTACATATTACAAGTAATACAAGTTTATTTTATTTTTGTATTTTGTTCAAGTTGGTATAATCCAAATAATATTTATTAGGCAATTAAATTTGTTTAGAAGATTATTAAAGGCTGTTTCAAATTTTGCGGTTTTTTAAAGAATACTATAAATAAAACACATAATTTACATTCACGTTTAAAAACTCTTTATTGGTAATTGAAGTATCAATTATGACATTTACATGTGAAAATAATATCTGCCAAATGGGCTCCTTCTACAGCCCCACAGACGTCCACTCTTTTGTTAAAATTTTCAATGACATTTTGACATAATTGAGACTCTATCTCACCATTGACACCAATAATTTCATGTTTCAAAGCAGGAATTGATTGTGGATTGTTTTTATAAACCTGACTTTTCACACAACCCCAAAGAAAATAGTCTAACGGTGTCAAATTACATGATCTTGGTGGTCAATTAACATCTCCGTTTTTTGAGATTACACGTCCACGAAATTTTTCTCTCAATAAATCAATTGATTCGTGCGCAAATTGAGGTGTAGCTCCATACTGTTGAAACCACATATCCCCTAGATCGATATTCATTAATTCAGGCCACAAAAATTCGGTTATCATCTGACGATATCGATCACTATTGACAGTTACAGCTTCACCAGCAGCATTTTCAAAGAAGTAAGGTCCAATTACACTACATGACCATAATGCACACCAAACAGTAACTCGTTTAGGATGCATAGGTTTCTCATGGATTCGTGGATTTTCCTCACCCCAGATACGGTAATTTTGTTTATTAACATAGCCACCAAGTTCAAAATGTGCCTCATCGGAAAACATTATTTTTTGAGCAAAATCAGCTGGTTGTTCATTGATGAAATTAACAAATGAACGATGTTTCAAATGATCAAATGGTTTCAGGTCCTGTGTTATTTGAACCTTACATGCCTTCAGAGCTAAATCCTCGTGTAAAATACGCCATGTTGTTAATCCAATAAGTCCAAGTTATTGTGAACGTCGTCTAATGGACATTTCAGGATCTTCAGCAACACTTTCACGAAGCAAATGAATATTTTCTTGTGGACAACCGCTACGACCATATTTTTCACTTTTTTTATTTTCCACGGAACCGGTCTCTTGAAATATTTAATAATTCGACCAATAGTGCTTTCGAATGGACGATTATGTAAACCATAAAATTCACGTAATTTTCTAAAAATTATTTTCACAGAACGCTGATTTTCATAAAATAATTCAACAAATTGAACGCGTTGTTGTACCGTGTACGAAGCTATTTTTATAAATATCATACATCGCACTTTTTAAATACCCACATACTCAGACAACTTCAGTGAGCCATCTATATTTTATTTATTCTTAAAAAAGCTGCGCAATTGGAAACAGCCTTTATTCTTCATATTTCCATTTTGAAATAATAAATTCGCTACGTCATAAGTTTTAGGAGAAAGAAAAATATGTGATGAAAATATAACTGGTCCATTTTATGTTATGTTATTAAATTTAACAATATGACTTTCATGGCGTATATGTTGAGCTGTACATGGATATCCTTAAATGTGAAAAATACAGTTGCAGCCGTCTGACAAATATATTACTTGCTTTCCATTTGGAAATTTATATACATACGTCACAATTTCAGCCGTCAAGGGAAACAGTCCGAAAGTGTTTTGAGGCTATAAGAGAAAGGCGAGGTACTTCGAAAGTTAGCTTCCTAACTTATATTCGGATTTATTTGGTAGTACAATCTAATGGAAACTATATATTTAATTATCTGTGTGCGAAAGTAATCAATAGAAAAGATTGTAACCATTAAACTCTTAGAGAAGTAATTTAATTCGAAACTTTTGTAAATGTATTATTTTCTGCAGAGGAACGAATAACAAATAAAGCTTGGCTTGCCCAAAGCCGAATAATGTTTATACCTGTCCATTTAATAGTTGAATAACTCGCATTCATTCACATGTTATTTATTATGGTAATGTATATAAATAGTTTCTTTTTTAGTGGAAATTCTTTTAGTTAGTTTGTTTTCAGTAAAAGCAATGAATAATATAATTAAAAAGAGCTAACATAGCGAGTAAATTGTTAATAAAATTACTTAAATAAACATAAGCATTAAAGAAAACTAGGAAAATTTTAAACAGTGTTTTTGTAAATTATCGCTTAAATCTTCTATTACGTAGAATTCGAAATACTGAAATTGAAATAGAGAAGAAATTTATCGACTGGAATGTTTGCAAAGGTTTGTAGTCTATTCAATCACTTTTTTGATGGATGCTGTGCCAAGGCTCGGTGGATGATTTGGTATACTGTACATAATTATCTAAGATAAGATGATTGAAGATTGAATTTAAGAATCCCTAAATTATATGATACTTTTAGATGTATTTTAATGTTTTACTAAACACAGAATTACTTATTAAAAACACTATAGTTTTTATTTTTACTGCGCTTACTATCTCGTAAACATAGAGATAGAACACCTACTAGCATTTTACAACTCATCTTTAAATTTTACTACTTTTTAACTTATGAATAAAGTTGGAAATTTTATAGGAGAAGCATTGGCGTTATATGAGAGCCGAAAGGCGGGCGTTCTGGCAAATATCGGTGTTTGAAAGCTTCGTTGTTGGCTTTCAAACGTTGTTCGATCGCATATAATTAATAATACTGCATAAACAAATAATAATTCCTTTACAGGATATTAATAAATTCGCATATATTTCCTTTCTTGCAGTATACTATCAGTCATATTCGCTGTGCACAAAAGATTGTTTTAAATGAAAGCGATCTTGTTTAAATTAAACAAATTATTGTATCTCTACATATACTTAATCACTTATGGTTGATATATAATCCCTTTCAACGTTAATTTTCGCATTCGGTATACGTACTTCGACAACGAAGTTGTCATCATCAGCAAATAATTAAACAGTGTCGTACCTGGAAACTACGTCAAAAACCCGCACAAAACAAATTGTAAAGTTTAAAAGTGAGTAGAATTTGACAAATTTCGTCTAAAGCCAAAACGCAGTAGTGTACAGATCGTGTAGGGAATTTGTTTCATGCGGATTTTTGCCGTAGTTTTCCAGGTACGACATTGTTTAATTATCTGCTGATTATGACAACTTAGTTGTCGAAAAGAGTTATACATCAACCTTAAGTGATTAAGTTAATCAACCACAGGCTCCGTCAAATTTACCTTCTCCACTTATACACAAAATATATATTACATTGCTGCAAGAAAAATATTTTCTTAAGAATAAAGTGTACTACTTACAGAATTTAGATCTTTATTTGGTAAAATTTAATTAATCATGGTCACTACTAAGGTGGTCACTTCCATAACTAGTTGACTGCAATTAGAAAATATGTTAAATAATTGTTTACGATTTTATTAAATTTTAGAAAGTGTAACCACAGTTAAAGAAAGTTCACAGTTTGTGTTATTATTATTTTATTAATGTGTTATCTTTTCAACTTCAGTTCAGGGAGCAACCTTATAGCTGCAAGAGCCTCATGAGTTTAAGATTACGCTTGGGATGAATTTTGCTGAGTAGTCTTTTTGAACTCGGCTATATTGTGCGTCTTTACGCATACTAGGTTACCATGAGGTTTCCCGTGAAACTTCGTTTTTCGGCATGTTCTTTTCGTCGATTTTGTTCTCGTTCGAGAGTTTTCTTAGCATCTAAGAAAACATTCGTAGCAAGGTATAAACGAGCAACTAAGTCAGTGGCCTCAGTGATTATAGTGATCCACACGGCGTCGAATTGGATTACTTGTATGTCATGCGATACATTATAAGGAGTGCCAAGTTCTCTTCCAAAGGTGACATAGGCAAATATGAATTCTGTATCTTGCGTGGTAGTGATGTTCATGGAGAGCAGTTTGTCAAACTTTTGGGTATGGTCGTTACTCAACTGTATGGCGAGTGGAGTCTTTAGATCTCGATTCCTGCTTTTTACTGGACTTGCGAAGTGGCGATAAATACTTGGATAAATACTTTTGCGACCTGAATGCAGTAACTGATATATTATAAGACGCTGTTGATGATTCTATTGTCACTAGTCAGTAGTCTCGGTAGCTTTAGCAGTCTCTTGTTTTAGAGGAAAGAGTTCTATCAGGTGACGGTGTCTTTGATGGTAAAGATCGTTCATCGTTTAATCCGGCAGATAGAGGACCGAATATGTCGAAGACGAGTACCTCTAAACGTTGTTGAAACACGGCGTTTGGAGTATGTCAATCAGTTTTCGATTGCTGGCTTTCTATCTCTGACAGACGGAAGTACACTTTAATACGTAGTCATGGATATTCCGTCATATCCCACGGTAAGGTCCATTCGACTCCATAGTGTCTGATGCTTGGGGTGTCGTAGGCTGGAGGCCTTCAAGGTTTATGGTCCGGAATTACCTGTTGAGCTTTCTTGGAGTCACCATTCTGTGAGCAGCGATATAGAACTCCTTGTGTTACTAAATAACCGCAAGACGTCCAACGTCCCGTCAAAAATTTTCACGAGGTCACAGTATTAATCGTTACGTAGTTGATGTAGGCGGCAGTTCGATGAGGCTGCGATTATAGTGCAGACTTCTTTATCCACTGCCGAATCAGTTGGTGGATTTGGATGCGAAAGAATGTCAGGTAGTAAGTTGTCTTTTCCTGGGGTGTAAATGATTTTAATATTATAGGGTTCGTCGGGTATGGGGCCAGTTTGGATCTCATTGTCAGTAGCCATTTTACGGATTGGTGAAAAGAGCACTCTAGTTTTCGCTTAGGTGTTAGCTCTCGGACGAGCGTAGCGTTTGCGTGTCAGCTTCTAAGGAGTACAGTGTTAGGATGGGAAGTACAAATCTACGTAGATCTAGGTACATACGTGCATCTTTCCACATGTAAATGAACCTTGCCGTGTCTGCGTTAGAAGGAATCATATGTGACGGCTTCTTCCAGGTTGTGGTGGCTTTCACTATCGGTGGATCTAATTTCTTCAGGGAGTCCATCTCCACTAATTTCGTCGTTTACGGATGTTTCTATTTTCATGGAACACTTTGACGGAGTTTATAGTTCGTCCTCCCCCGTAAATCCAAATCGTAGGTATCGGATGTCTTTGTAATGCCAAAGTTTATGGCAGAAATAGACAAGCAATCCTGCATCTTTTAGGAAATCAATGCCCAGGAGTGTGGTGGCTGTTGGGGTTGTATCCGGTAAGACGGAAAACGTGACGCTGGTGGCTTTGCTCGGAGCGTAACAGGTCCTGTGAGAAACTGCACTTTTCTGTGTCGTCGACGACAATCCGTCAAGGTGGTCTAGGCCAATTCTTCTCGTGATTCGTATCTTTTATTTCGGAGTCGTTTTTCAATATTGAATTTGCGATGCTGGTGGGAGCATGAGTTTAAGAAGGCAGTTATTTTGTTCTGTGAAGCGGTATCGTTTTTTAGCAGCTTCTTCGCAGATGAAAAAGCTGACGTCTGCGGAGTACTTATGGGCGACCATAGTTTTGTTGTAATCAGTACATTTACTCCTGATTATCTGGAGTAGGGACTAAGAGTAGGGCTTAGGGGGTTTAACAGTAGGAAATGCGTAGTGGTTACAGCCGTAGCATCGGATATGTCGATCGTTTGTTTGCTTGGACTGTTCCTTGGTGGCTTTCTGCACTCATCGGCAATGTGTCCTGGGTAGTATTTATAGAAGCGGCAAGGACGCCTTGTGCATTATTTTTGCTCTAGTTTCCATGGTGTCCAAATGGCTTCATAAAGGTTAGCTGCAACCAGTCTGGCCTTGTGGAAGAGTTGAGTGAAATTGTGGGACTGCTTGTGGATTTTACAATGTTTATCAGGAAGTTGCTCGATTTTGAGCAGATAAATTGGAGTTTTTTTATTGGATTCTCATTCAACTTTTCTTATTGGATTCCACTTAGATTTTTCCCCAAGTTCGATGTGTCAAATTTTCACTATTCGCTATTACGTTACACTTGTCTCAGGTCTGGCTTTGTGGTTCGGCCTACCGTTTGACGCCAGTTTGTTAGCGGCAAGAGTCGAAGTAAACTTACACGCAAAACAACACAAATTTATTTGTAACAATACAGATCAAAAGTTGTAAGAAAAGATGTTAAGGTAATGTATCAAGTGATCGCAAATCCTGGAGATGGAAGAGGTGTTAAGGGATTGAGCGGTAGTCAACACTGATGTCCCAATAGGATGTCAAGTGTTACTTGACTGTGTCCTGACCTTCCGTTTGAACGGAGCGAGTATCCTTAGATGTGGCATCATTGCCTTCATGTTTGTAACGGAGAAGAAATCGTCTTATCCGTTGTAGACAGTGGCGTAGCTAGTAGCGGGGAGTCGGTGTACTAGCGTATAGTAGTGCTGCACTACTAATGTATTGCGAATGCAAGGAATTTTTAATTTAAAAAGTATTTTTCATGTAACATTTGATCTAGAAAATATTGCCAAAAAAAATTTTATTTATTCTTATATAATTATGTATACATGTAGTAAAAACGGTTTTAGTTAGTTTAAGCCTGTAATGTAAATTAATGTCAATTAGTTTCTATTAACTTTTGGTAAAAAGATAAGGTTAGGACATATATATATATATATATATATATATATAAATATATATACATATATGTCCTAACATAATCTTACCATATATACATATATATATAGTATATGGCAAGATTATGAAACGAATTTAAAAATATACGAGGATAGTTTGACAAGTAGTGAGAATGACACATAAGTGGCACTCTAATTGGTAAAACAAATGCACTATAATTTAAGTTGTCTATTTATATGTTTACATCCCGTTATTTAGATAAATCGGGCGATTAGTTTATTTTTGACAGCTGATTGAAAAAGAAGCAACACGTCGTTTTGTTAAATTGGAAAAAGCAGAGTATCGTGCAGTGATTAAATACTTCGTAATTAAGGGTATAAAAGTTACCGAAATAAAAGATGAGCTACGGGAAATATTAGGTGAATCTGCTCCATCATCCGCCACAATAAGTAGATGGATAAATGAATTTAAACGTGGTAGAACAAGCTGTGTTGATGAAGCGCGCTCTGGAGCACCCAAAATCGTGACTTCTATGGAAATAAATTATAAAAATCCATAATATTATTACGCAAGATCGACGACTCAAAGAGAGAGAGAGATAGCAGACGTGGTAAACATTTCAACAGAACGCGTACACCACATTTTAATGAAAGAATTGGGCCTTTCCAAGCTTTCGGCAAGATGGGTGTCGTGACTGCTTATGACTGATCAAAAGTTCACTCGTTTGCGCATTTCCAATGAGTGTTTGGCCCTTCATAAGCGGAATCCGAGTGATTATTACCTGTTTCCCCAAATGTAAAAGAGCTGCGGGGTAAAAAATTTACTGCCGATGATGAAGTAAAGGAGGCAGTTTCGGCGTATTTTGCAGATAAAGAGAAATCATTTTTTTATGAGGGTATAAATAAATTAATTGAAAGATGTGAAAAATGTATCCGTCTTGCAGGTGAATATATTGAAAAAGAAAAATAATTTGGTTTTTTTATTTCCACGCCTTGTCCCCCATTCCGGGAATATAAAAACGCTCCCTCGTATATGAGTAGGAGGTGCTGTCGGTTGGTTTCATGCTAGTAATGTGTGTAGAAAAGTTAATAAATTTGATATAGAAAAATAAGAAGAAATGACTAAAATATGTATGAAAACAGTGTTAAAATGGTAAATTGCGATGAGCTAGGAAATAGGTAAATAAATTAAGAAAAATATGAATAACATTTGCACATACAACAAACATATTTAAAATATAAATAATGTATGAATATTCAAAATTTAGACTTAAAAGATAAAAATTCGATCAAAGGGTTTAAGCCAGAAATCAAGGACGGATCATCAGAAGAAAAGAAAAATTTATTATTTACGATTTGTATATTTTGAGACCAAAGTATGTTTATTGAATTTATATATATGTATATATGTACAACAAATATTTATATATATTCATAACGAATTTGAAAACATTAAAAGGACACTATTTAAGTGTACAAGCATACGAATCAAATAAGAATTGAAAAGTATATTTCTTTAATCAGAAACTTCGATTATTTATTTTGTTTATATTTTCAATTATTTTCTTTGGTGGAATTCGATAATTGAATGGTTTTAGAAAATATAGTTTTCTCTATGAAATTAATTGTTTTTGTTTATTTATTCATTTAAGAAAATAATATTTACTAAGTAACTTAATTTGTTTGACTTCTATAAAGTGATTGCATTATTAATTGATATTAATGAAGAAGAATTTTATATCTACAGATTTCCACACAGATATTCAAAATTAGATAATACTTTGATAAGCACACAAGAGGCTATATCTTGCGGTGTTATTGTTATATAAAAATATCAAGCATTTTGGTATGATTAGTGTCGCAAGACAATCTCTAACCTTCTGAAGAGTGCTCACGGTAGCCTGAGATCGTACATAATTAGTTGAGAAGTAGA
Source organism: Dermolepida albohirtum (assembly GCA_031893035.1). Taxonomy (NCBI): domain Eukaryota; kingdom Metazoa; phylum Arthropoda; class Insecta; order Coleoptera; family Scarabaeidae; genus Dermolepida; species Dermolepida albohirtum. The sequence continues at coordinate 45,138 of JAVIWB010005244.1, forward strand.
ACTAGAACACATAGTAACTATAATTTTTATACAAGCGGCGGTCATTGTTGCGCGGGCAAGAAGGGACGGCTCAACAAGGTCAAGAGAAGGGTGACTTCATGGATGGACAAATACGGTCTGATCCTGGCAACAGAAAAGAAGAAAATCGTCTTACTGACTTGATTGTAGGGAAGGACTCAATAATAATTAGAGACTCCGTATAGTACTTTGGATTGCTGCTTGATAGTAAGATGACTTTCTGAGAACAGATTCGGTCATAGGACGCTAAATCGGCTTATAGCCAATGTAGGAGGACCAGCAGAGTGCAACCGCCGGCTCTTGAAAAACGTGATCCAATCCATACTAAATGAGAGATTTAAGCCGATAACTTACGACAGGAGAAGTATAGGAAGCGCATAGTTTCAGTACAAAGGTAGGCGGTTCTCAGGATCGCAAGTTCGATTCGTACCATTTCTGAAACAGGTGCTGGTAATTGCGGGAGTAATCCTTATCTATCTATTGGCTTAGGAAAGGAAGAGCGTCTACGAGATTCGAGAAGTTGGGGAAAACAAGTGAAGGTATAAATTAAGCGCTGAGCCGACTAAAGTGGCAAGAATGTTTTTGTCGAAATGAACCGACAAAGACGGTGGACGAGGATCTGCGATGAGGATCCGCAACATCATGCACTGGATCGACTTCCATTACAGTGAGGTAAACTACTATCTAACATAATTCTTCAGTGATCATGCGTTCTACAATACATACTTAGCCAGAATGTGTAAAGTGGCGAATGCAGCTTTCTAAAATCAGGACTGTGCAGATGACGAGTGCGAGAAGTGGACCGAGTACAGAGACTCGTTATAAAACGAAGTAGGTCCTTTGACGCTAGGCAACATTGTGGAAATATTGTTATCTGGAAACAATCGATGACAGGTGTTTGCCAGGTTCGTGGAGAGGGTAGTGAAAAGAAAGAGCATTGAGAGAGAAGTGTTATTTTACACGCTCATCAAGTAATTATATTTATGGATACAATTATTTAGGTAGATTTAGTCAATATTCATGTACGTAGTTCCGGAATACCTGTAGCCATCCGCCACCTGAAGGTTTCTCTTACTAACTCACAATATTCTATAACTAACGCCAAGAATATTGTATATGATCCTTGATCCTATTGTATATTATTTCGTACTGTTCACCGACTTATTGACCTGTTTACTGATGAAGAAGTAAATTTTTCCAAACCGCTAAACCACTAAAAAATCTTATATATATTATTATTATCTATATATAATAATAATATAATAATATAATAATATCTATATATAATAATATATATCTATATTATTATTATCTATATGCACTTATGTCATCAATATATAATGAACTGTCGTTTTCAATGTATAAATGGATTTTATGTGATAGACAATTATTAACACCTAAGCATATGGAACAATTATTGGGTGATTTACTTTCATTTGAACTATGAATATAAACAGTGAAGAGTCAAGATGTACGACATGTTTTATAAACCCTACAATGTTCCTTTTGAAGATGACGAATTTACCGTTTCTTGTTTCTCTATACAAATTTGAATTTGCAAGGAACAATATCAAATCAGGATTCGTGAAGTCCTCGCTTCGCCCCTGACACTGACATCGTGTACCCCTAACCTCCGATCCTTGGTGATTACCTGTACACATTTATTGTATTACTTGACTAATTGTTTTATGTCCGTATACAAGTAATCTGAAGTTTCGCTTTCAAAATGGATCACCATAGCTGCCGGTATTTTGATACCGACTAGCAAATTCTTCTTTTTAGATATCGTTGTTGATTATTTAATTTTTATTTTTAAACGTTGCTAATTACAGGCTAAATCTTTAACCAAGTATACATATTTGAATGCGATTGCTTCCTCCAGAGATTTGGGTGTGATCGCTTCCTCAAGGGATTCTGTTTCAATTCAAAGCCGTTCCTTTATTGCGGAGTATAAAGAATTATTCTTATATGAACAACAAAAACGTAGTTTATTTAAAAATCACAACGGTATCTCATCTTTTTTAGTTACAGCATTAGCACTTTGTGAACATTTTTCTCAAAGTCTAAAGTCTTTAGAAGATAGTATGATCAATATAAATCAACGATAAGAAAAACACGATTTTATTCAATGAAAATCGTTTTCCACGCATGAGTTTTTTGATATGTAAGGATAGCCAAAAATCAAAGAGAGCTAAATCTGGCGAATAGGGTGGATGTTGCAACAATTCGTGCTTTAATTCACTGATTTTTGCAATGGTTTCTTGAGCTGTGTGAGAGAGTGTTTTGCTTTGATGAACAATGAATTTTTCTTCTGTAAACCAGGCTTTTGCTTACGAATTTTTATATCTAGCTGCTTCAAAAAGTTTTGAAGATAATCTAAGTTTATTGTTTTACCAGTTTGGAGATAATTCACGATCAAATTCCTTTTGCGTTCCAAAAAACTGATGCTAATACCTTCTTTGCCTATTTTTGGACCCTAATTTGCTCCGGAGCTGAAGTACCGATTTCGCGCCATGCCTTAGCCTCTTGTTTTGATTGAGAATCAAAATGCTATACCCAAGTGTCAGCCAGAGTGATGAAACGATACACAAAATCGTTTTTATTCTTTCCAAAACGCTTCAAACGTTGCTGATAATGTTACATTCGAATATGCTTTTGTTCCATTGTTAACAAATGCGGCGCCAATTCTGCACACAGTTTTCTGAAAACTAAAACTTCAGCGAAAATTTTCACGCTTTCTAATAAGATGCCTAGCGCTTCTACTAAATGTCTCACGGTTAATCGACGATCATCCAAAACCATACTCTGTATTTTTACTCCGGTTACTAGTGAACATCCTTCACGTGGATCATCTTCAGGACTTGCACGACCGCGTTTAAATTCAGAAACTCATTTTTCTACTGTTCTAATTAAAGGAGAAGCGTCCTTATACACTTTTAACAATCGTTCATAGATTTGTTTTGATGCTACACCTTCCGAAGATAAGAATTTTATCACTTCACGATACTCAATTTTTTTCATTATAAAAAAAATACTGTTACACGTAAATTTTGAACAACTGTAAATATATGAAAGAGAAAATAAAAAATGTGTTCATAAGAGAGTAGTACAATTTTTAGAGCGTCATCTTTTATTGAACGACAAAACTTATTGAACAATATGGTAGTTCTGATCAAATATATGTAATTTCGTTTTCTAAACGTATGAGTTTAATTTTTGCTTATACTTAATTTGATTTACTTCTGTTTTCATTTCTTGTGTTAGTGGAAAACTGTTTCACAAATAAATTACCTTTCTTGTTATTATTATTCGCATTACAGTGATTTCCTCACTAAACTTTTTTTCTTTCCATATTTAACATTTTTTTAAATGAAGAATACTTGTTTAAATCGCCTATTAATTGGAGTGTGTCCTACAAACGTTTTTGTATTAAAATCAACAAATTACAGCTACTAGGATTGAACATGTTTTCCTTGTCCTATATGTAATACAAAAATATTGAAAAGAGAATGAAAATAAGCCCCAAACTATATTGTTGTTATTTGTCGCATTTAAAAACACATCCTATTATTACCACTAATACTTAATTATTAATCATCATTCAGCAGTACATTTAAAAAATTATTAATATGTAGCTACAAGAAATATGACATGTCCCGCTTATTGTTATACAATGTACATATGTATGTGTAAGAATTCATCATTCATTTAAGTTCTATGTAAATACGAGGGAGTGTTTTTATATTCGCGGAATGGGGGACAAGGGGTGGAAATAAAAAAACCAAATTATTTTTCTTTTTCAATATATTCACCTGCAAGACGGATACATTTTTCACATCTTTCAATTAATTTATTTATATATTTATACGCCGAAACTGCTTCCTTGACTTCATCATCGGCAGTAAATTTTTTACCCCGCAGCTCTTTTTTCATTTTCGGAAACAGGTAATAATCACTCGGGGCCAGGTCTGGGTTGTAGGGTGGGTGATTCACAATTTCGAAGCCCACCTTATGCAGGGCAGCTAACGCACGGGCGCGTTGTCGTGCAAAAGCAGAACACCTTTTGTCAATTTTCCCCGTCTTTTCTCTTTAATGGCTTCTTTTAGTCGCTCTAATATTGAAGCCTAATATGCTCCGGTTATAGAAACACCTTTATCTTTATAATCAATCAACAATATTCCTTCCGAGTCCCAAAATACCGTTGCCATGAATTTCCCAGCTGATTGTGACACTTTAAATTTCTTGGGAGGTGCTGTGCCCTTTTTATGCCACTGTATGGAGTCTTGTTTGGACTCAGGTTCATAATGATGAACCCAAGTTTCGTCTCCAGTAACAATTCCACTCAATACACCATCCTTGTCTTCATTACAGAGGTCCAAAAATGCACGCGAACACTCTACGCGCTGTTGTTTTTGCGGCGGCGTGAGCATTCTCGACACCCATCTTGCGCTGACCTTAAACATGCCGAGATGATTGTGTAGGATTTTAAATATTGTTGTATCGGATACTCCAACCATTTCTGCGAGTTGTTTCTTCTTTAGTCGAGCATCTTCGAGTACAATTTGTTCAACTTTTTGGATAAGTGCTGGCGTGGTCACCTCAATGCTCCTGCCCGGCCTCGGGTCGTCTTCAAGGGATTCCCTTCCTTGTTTAAATAAACTATGCCACTTGTACACCATGGTTTTTCCTGGACAAGAGTCGCCGTAAACCAATGACATCTCATTCATTATGGTCGCGACTGATTTTCCTTGCCTGGTAAGGAACTTTATAACGGCACGATATTCGATTTTTTCCATATTTCACTTTTCACTCCTGATTATATTACTTGGTTGACGATAGCTCAAAGACTAACTGTCTAATAACAATGAAACTTCGTATTTATAATAATCATGAGTCGCTGCACAGGCCACGCCCACAATGCGCCTACTCACCCCTCTACAACCCGCTCATTCCGCGAATATAAAAACGCTCCCTCTTATACTTTAGTTGCTAATGTATAAAAGAAAAGAATAACCTCATTTCATTGTTGAAGTTAAATTGTATTAAAAACTAAACCATTTTAACAGGTTATAAGACAACTAATAACGTCTTATATATTTCATGTTAAATTGTTCAGTAAACGTACGATATTAATGTAATAGATATATTATTAGATTAAGTGAAGAGAGAAAATATAGCAAATAAATAATAAATAATATTATGATATAAATATAATAATATAATAATAAATAAATAATACAAACATGAGTTGGAAACTAAAATTGTTAGAAAATAAAGGGTTAACTAAAGGTGTAATTATGTGTTTTCTATATTTGAAGGAATATTTTGGTAAAGTTACTTTTAAAAGTTATAATCTCTAAAAGCATAATTTTTTCGAGAGTTCAGTAAGCAATCTGAAAATTCTTTTAAGTAAATATTTAAAATAAAAGGAAAATTATACTTACTAACTTGATATTGGAAAATTCGAAAATAATTACAACTTCTTAGTTTAAAAAGTAATTTTGAAGAAAGATCTGGTAAAAAAATTTAAAAAATGTTTATAAAGTATTCTATAAATATTAGAAAGTAACTAAACTGTTATTTTAAAGGTATTATACAATATCAATTAATTATACAAGTTATTAAAAGAGTTAAATGAAAATTAACAGTATAATTTTTGTGATAGTAAACTGAACTAATTCATATAATTAGTTGGCCATTGTGAACATGTGACTAAACTGATATACAAAGGGTACTAGGAAAGTTTTGCAGTACAACTTTGTTTATTGAATTTTTTCAGAGTAATTTTCTCTACACTCAATACACCTCTCTATCCTCCGAAACCACTCTTTAAACCAGTTCTGTCAAGTTTCACTAGGGAGTAAAGCACACTTGAAGAGGTCCTCATCACTGGAAAACCGCCCCCCTTTTAGCTTCATTTTCACATGCGGAACAGTGCAAAGTCACAAGGAGCAAGATCTGGACTGTAGGGAGGGTGCTCGAGAAGTTTCAATCATGTCGTGGGAAATATTCGGTGCAAGCTTCGGCGCGGTGAGCTGGAGCATTATCGTGATGGAGGAACCAGGTGTCCATTCTTGACTTTAATCGCAGGTTCTTCATAGATCCAATGACTTTAGGCAGGCACTGCTCAGTATACCACTTAGCTGTAACTGTCTTCTGTGTGTCCAAAATGACGCGTTCCACAATTCCGTTCAATTTGAAAAATACATCATTTTCTTCTTTACAGTGTGTGTCCTCATCATCAAAGATCCAAACTTTGTCTTGAACTTTGCGGCATATCGTAATAGTACAGCCAAGTCTCGTCACCTGTTACGATGTTGTTCACATGCCGAGATTGTCCCTTTAATCTTTTTTAGCATCTCCCGGCACTGAGTCACACGTCGTATCATCTAATCTTCAGTCAGTCGATCTGGCACCCAGAGAGAACAAAATTTCTTCACGTGCAAATGATTATGCAAAATCGAACGAATTGCTGGTGCATTTAGGCCTGAACTACCCTCTATCTGCTGGTGGGTTACTCGCCTGTCCTTGCCAAGCATTTTTCTCACAGTAATAATGTTTTCCTCCCTAACCGACGTTCGTGGCCTTTCCGACCTCTCAGTATCCTCCACAGTTAAATTTCCCATTTGGAATTCTCTATACCACCTGAATACCGTTGTGCGATGTGGACAAACATCACCTAGTGCAAGAGTCATTTCTTCGAAGCACTGGTCTATGTTTAAACCACGCACAAAATTATAACGCAAAACTGCCCTTATCTCATTTCGTGACCACGATGCTTTACACTCTCACTGCTAATGAATAATTCAGCCCATCGACGCGGCGCGTCGGTTACTATGCACGTATGAAAATGTCTCAAGATGCAGCAACAAGCAGCTTCCTACGATTTATTTTTGCGTCATATTCCAAAACTTTCCTAGTACCCTTTGTATGTACATATATTCAACTTAATGTATGCATGATAAAAGTATAGAGCAGCGCATGAAGTAGCATTAAGTGAACAAAACCGAATAAGGAAATTTTAAATGAAGTCATTAAGACTTTAAGAAATTTTATTTCACCTATGTCTAGTGTGACTTGGACCGAATAACTACGTTTGTGTAGTTATTCGACGATTATAAGAGTCTAAAATTTGTATTTCCTTTAATTAAAAACTTTCCCTTAACTCAGGGTTTTGAGTTAAGGGTAAGTTTATAATTAAAGGAAATACACATTTTAGACTCTTATAATCGTCTTTATTAGATAGTTAATTCAAACATATTTGTACATATATATACTTATATGCTCGCGAAGAAAAGATAAAATATCCTGGTCGAAATGAAAAATAAAGTGCTATAAAAGCAAAAGTGAATCGTACGATTACAAAGTATGTATATAGATATATACAATATATATATATATATATATATATATATATATATATATATATATATATATAGTACTTAGTACTTTATTTTTTCATTTTAAACCCGGAAACCAAGATTATTTACCTTTTCTCCGCGAGAACATGTTTTTGACATATATACACATACATATGTACATATTTATATATATATATATATATATGTGTGTGTGTGTGTGTATGTGTGTGTGTATGTGTGTGTGTATGTGTATGTGTGTGTGTCTATATATCCATTGAGATTCGATCTTTAAGGTTTTTATGGAGTTATTTAGGAATTACTGTGGTGGAAGAAAAAAATTAACTATAATAATTAATTAAAATTAACTATAATATAGCCATAGTTTTCGTGTCTTTTTCTGCTATTATATGTGTTTATTGCTATTTTCTGTATATTTTTGCTGAAAATAAGGGTGTTAGTTGTAGAAATGTTAGGTATATTTTTAAGTATTCTTAGTGTAATGTTTTCTCTATTTTGTGTTATTGTGCGACCTGATAGAATGATTCTCATTCATTCTTCTAAATTGCCTGTACTAATTTATATTTCTCGCAAGATCTCTATGTATTATTTTGCAGATTTTGTCGTGTCGCGTTAAGTTTGTACATGGACCTACGTATAAATAATAATAAATATGAGGCTAGACTATTAACATAAAAAAAATAAAAATGATCTAAGTAAATTAGAATGATATAAAAATAATACAATAAGTTAACTAGTTCAATAAGCAACTGAAAAAAAAACACTTTCAAACAGTTTGTTTGCGTTATTGTTCATAATGCTGACCGAGGAAAGCAGCAGCATATTGGATACTCCCCCAGGAACATGAACGATACAGTGAAATCTTGTATTAAGTCTGGCACGTAGAGAGAAATTTTCGAAAATCTTGTTATTTACAAGTTTCCACAAGAAAGTGGTACGATGGTGATCCCTTGCATTAGCGAGCGAAAGCATTTATAATGCTGAATTTCAATTTTTTTGACGCCCTTTTACAGAAATTAAATCTACATAGCTTGCAAAGTGTTTTATAATTTTTTACGTTTCCTTCGAATTGGTGTTTCCATCGTTGTAACGTAAATCGATGATTATTTTCAAGCCTAGTGTACTAGACGTCGTTCATCAGAGTCTAAATGCCTGTGTGGCACACAGTTTGAAAATGTAGTAGTTAATACGTTCCACATCTCCAACAGCCGATTCTTTCACCATAAACCCTCACTTTAGTAGCATTCCTTGTAGATGGATAACTGCCACTCGCTACATATTGTTTATTCCATAAACTAATAAATAACTGCACCAATATTCACACAGTAACTCTTCCTTATCTAAGTTTCTTGACAATATCAGTTGACAGAAGATATTCCTATAGGCAGTCATGAACGATTAAACAAAACGCAGTAGTATTGGTTGAGAAGTAGCATCATATTCCATTTTCAATTTTATGTCCATGGTAGATGATTTAATCCACTCAGAATCATTTAATCATATACAGAATAGAATCATGGAGAGTAATGTTTCATGATCAAGAATCGGATGGCGTTCTTTATTGTAGTAGGCTGACTGGAATATTACGTACATACAAGCTGTCGTATGTCTCTTAATATTTATTTGACGATTCAGCTTATGGTATGGATATCAATTGCTGTTCAAGTAACGTTTAAGATTTGTAAGGAAAACGTGATCGAATTCTGTTGCATCCTCATTAATATTATCTTTCTTTCCAGTTTGTAATGCAATGATAACATATCTAGGCCTCTCCATATTGGTAGAAATTCTAATTGAGTAAATATCTATTTTATTTTCTCTAATTGAGGGTAGTTTAAGGGTAATGTGTTGATAAATATATTATATTTGTCGGTTCTATAGTTATACTATAACCTGATTCCACAAATGGAGAAAACACAAACTATGACAGACGTATCGGTCCCATTTTTATAATTTTCACTGGGGCATTAGACTCCTGCTTTTTATTGTCCTTCAGTAAATCTCAATAATCGACTAACACTATTTGTCGCTTCAATATCTATTTTAAATTTACTTAATATTTCACATTTAAATGATTTGTTATTACATTTTAAGTAAAACATTTCTTCTTTCTGTTGAGCAGCACTTTTTGAGTTAGCTAGCTTATCTTGTTAAGATGCTTCAATATCGGCGATTTCATATGATCCTGTAGGTATTTCACAGCCTTACCATTATCATAATTATTACACACATTATTCATAATTATTTGTTATTTACTTCAGAGATATTGAATTATATGTATACAAGCCTATTAACTAGAACATATTCATGTGAGGAATTCAATTCTATGGGGTGGAGGGTAAAAGGTGTCATTGTAAAAGTTCGCGACATTATTTCTAACTATTGAGTGTTTTATTATAAATATAAAAAGTTTATACATAAACTTTCAAAATTTATATCATTTATTGTTATATCATCGAATCGTTGAAACCTCTCCTTACAATTCTTGACATAGTTTATTAATTCCTTAAGTGATCTCAAATTGCCAAAGGAATCGGAGTAATACACAGTATTTCCATTCTTAAAATAAGTACAGTGAGCACTGACGCTAGAATCAAGATTAACGACTCACAACACACTCAGTTTTCACGAAGTTTTTGGTAAGTTGTAACCTAACCACCTAATTCGATTAACCCTGCAAATAGTGGAATAAGGGATAAGAAAGCTCCAGCTTTCGGAATGAGGATTATGCGAGGTTTCCATCATATAGTCTCTGAAATTTTTTCAATATGCAATCTTTGTAATTGATCAAGCTTAGCTCAGGAAGTGCTCGTCCATTTAAAAAGTGAGCTGGAATTAGGGGATAGTTGGCAGAAAGGTTGGATAGTAATGGACAAAGAGATCTGGAGTATTCCTTCAATTTGTATTAACATTGTGCAAAAATTTTCATAATTCATTTGCTTTTTGAGTGACTTCATTAGATGAATTATAAAATTTTCTCTGAGTTTATATTACAAATGAACTGAAACTCTGAACGCAGTCTGTGTAATTTACGTATTAAGTTTAGTTCATTACTGTTGTAGGTGTGTTTCAATTTTTTTTTCATATACATTTTTCTTTGACAATTTCTTTAAATTTCTTTTTCATGAAGATTTTTTTGTTGGTATTGTTTACCGTATTTATTCACGAATTTAATACTTTTAATATCAATATCAAATTATTTAATTGTTGTATTGACATATTTTATTATTTCTACAACTTTTTCTTTTCCGCTTCTTGCATGTTTATGAGTCAACAGTTATTTTCCAGGCAGTTGTGAAACGTGTCCCTGTTTTTTTTTCAATATATTAATTTTGTTTCTGTTTCTTATTATTTTTTGTGTGACAATGCGCCTTCTGAAATTCAATACAATTGTTAATGAAAAATCAGATAGGTTTATCAAGTACGATAGCTGTGACAGATCAATATACATTACTTGTTCCGAACTTTCGGATACCAAATAAAGTGTTTCGCACTGCGGTTTAATGTTAGACGTAAAATAAAGTATATATGCTTCAAATGTGAACATGGTGTTCACCATATTCTCAAATTGATGAATTTAATTAACGATCTGAAGAGGAAATTCGTGACATAAAGAGGAAATAGGAGTTTCAAGCATTATGAAATCCAGCATGACACGGGTTTGTGCAAAATCTGCTTAAAGAAATGGATGTTAATATTGAATAAATAAATCCAATCAGACAAGGTAAATGTGATTCCACCCACCAACAACGTGCTCGGCCAATTGTTATTCGAATACGTCATAAATTATAAAAATTATAACCAAAGTACAACAGTTGGCTGAATGATTCACTATTAAATAGTGAAAGAATTTATTGTCTAATGCTGAGTGACCAGTTATTGTAATGTTATCTGTAAAGATACGAATTTTATTACTGTCAATAGTACTAGGAGCTGGGAGTTCTAGTTGCTATTCGGCTTAATATCTCTTTTTATATTATGAATACAGACTATATTTTTACATTAGTGCTCCTGTGGATCTATTGTTCAGCAAATGCTCTATTACTGAAACTTCTACTTATCTTGCACTTGTCTATATTTTTTTCGATACGCCTCCAGAAGACTTGAAATCATTTACTTACAAACACTTGAGGTTTTTTCAATTAATAATTTATTTATTCTTATAGGTGATTTTAACCTTCCAAACCTCTATCTGGCTGATAATCGACGCTGTAATTAAACCCATGTTTTTAAAACTTTCGTTCACATTCTCAATGTAAAGCAGTTTAACAATATTCTTAATGAGATTGTAAAATGCTGGATCTAATATTCCCTTATATTAACTCTTCATTTCAAGTTCAACAGCTCGATTATCCTGTTGATACTGAAGACAACCCTAGCCTTGAAAGTTTGTTCTACTCTTTACAGTTTTCCTCATTGCGATGTTTTCTTTCCGCAAATAATATATAAATTTTCGGAAAGTAGATTATATTTCTTCATATAATCATTTTTGGAATACTGGTCCTTCTTGATCGATTATATTAATGTAAATGATGCTTTTAATGCTTGAGAACGATAATCCAATTCAAAATATCCAGGGTCTTCATCGAAAATAATCTCCAAAATTTAAAGTAAATATTGCTACCATAACATATGGAATTAATTAAAAAAGATTGAAACTAATAACGTTTCTTATCTAGTCGCGATGAAATATACTATCAAAACAGATCCTTCCAATATTTGCAATTTTCCTCGTTTCAAAAGTAGTTTTACTAGAATACCAAACATAGCTTATGACAGTAAAGGAAACGACTTTAAGGACCCTAACCAAATTGTTAATGCTTTTGCAGATACTTTCTCATCTGTATTTATCTTTGTTTCAGTAGTGATTCCACAGTGAATCGTTTACTAATTCTTTGCCGCGCTCTTTTTCACTTGCAATAGTAAATAAGTGTGAGTGAATTAAAGTAATAGGCTCTTTTCGTAATAATTTACAGCGACAGATGATTCGTTTCTTCTTAATTCGCGATTGTGAGTATATTAGTATATTTTCATATCATCGTGCACCTTTCCCGATTAATTGAAAATTACAAGAACTGTTCCAGTACAAAAAGGGAGACCTGCATCGCTGGGTAATTATAGAGCACTTTCTATTATCTCCAACTTTTTAAAAATATTAAAAGGTACTGTATCCTAGACTTTTAATAGCACTCGTTCCATTATCTCACTAAACCAGCAGGGCTTTATTTTCGGTCGATCCATTTTCATCAATTTGACGGCCGCCGTACATTATATAGGTGAAATGCTGGATAGGCGTTACTCGTCCACCCCTGTGATGCAAATTACACCTTTCTTTCTAAGGCTTTCGATAGCATAAAGCATGAAATATTGATACATAAGTTTGGTCCCTGTGCCTTTATCTGTCTGCAAGCGAAATAAAGGGTGAAGCTTTCAGATCACTGGAGTTTGTCTTATGCACCTCCAAATATTTCACTGATACACTTTACTTAAATCACTATACAATGCTTATGTAGCAAGTAGAATTGAATATTCGTCTTAATATGGTATCGTATGCACGCAAATTAATTCTCGGCTTTGGGTAAATTTTTGAAGTTTGTTACGTTCAAGATAGGTAGAGTGTGTCTACAGAGAGGTACATCACAAGCGAAGTGTTTTTGTAGCATGACATATCATTGAGTGCCAAAAGGGGCACCTTTTGTACGATCTTCGTAATAACAACATTGACAGTTCTTTTTTGCTCGGCCATATATGTTTACTGATACCCTATATTAACTCCAGAAGCAATTTAATATTTGTGACCCTTATTGCGAGGACTAACGTTTTGACGAGAACGCTGATCTATATTTTGTCTAGAAGAGCCAATGGAATTTCGGAGAATATATTTACTTAGACGATACATTATAGATACTTTACTTAATTTTTTTCACCATGAATAACATATGCCACGGATATGTAATAAATTAATTGTTTTTAATGTATTTTTTCTATTATTGGGCTTCTGCCTGTTGAAAATAAAGGTTATTATTCTTAATATTGTAATATAAACGCGCATTTCTTAAAACCAGTCTTAGGTCATACTTCTCCCTCTTTGCTGCTGCCTACCATGAAATACCAAAATTTGCTACCATCTTCTGTATAAAATGCCATGTAATATTATCATTATCTAAAGATTTAATATTATTCCTGAATATTTTGAATTTAAGATCATATAATTTAGGCAATTTAACCCGCACAAACTCTCTATCGTCGGAATAAATAGTGGCTGGTTTTTCACTCCTACCTATGAAATGTTTTAATGTAACTGAAATAGCTTGTGTTGTTAACTCAGTTCTAAATGCATTTCGTACTTAAACAAATAAATAGACAAATGATGCCTTTATCATCCTAGACACACGCGTTTTTCTGTCTTTTATTGATATAGACCAGTGTAGTCGAGGGATTTGTTTTTTGGAAACTTATAAAAGTTGTTGAAGTCCATAGTGTAACAAGCGTTCATGTTTTTTTGTTAGAATCAATTTCGTTAACTGGTTTTCTATGGTAGAATAATTGGTTGTATTTCGCTTAAATCATGGTAAAAGTTTCGAATTCTATTATTTTCTATAATTCTTCCATTATTGTTTACCAACAGATTTAAAGATAGTAGATCACCTGGTCAGGTCTTTGAATTTGCTTCTTATTTTGAAATGCTTTATACTCTGCTCGCACCCGGGTACGATATTTTTTGTACTAGCTTAATTAATAGATGGAATAATTTTGTCTTCTTTCCTTTTTCTCACTCTTGCAATTACAGAAAATCTTAAATTATATGCTCGAGGGTCGTGACATTCGAATATTTTTTTGATAAGTTTATGTGCTTTTCATAGCTTATTGCTAAACTAGTTTAAGCTCAATGTTTAGGTATTTCCTTGCCTTCATTTTCTAGGTTAAGGTGAATTGTATTCCATAAATCTATGTCTTGTTTCAGTCAAGGTAGCCTATTTCATTAAAGTTCGCAGTTCTGGATAGATCAGCATCAATGCTTTAAGAAAGAAGATCAAGTGGGTTAATTGCCTGAATTGTACACCATAAATTTTTGCCTTGTTTTAACCACGATGGCCCATTCCTCCAAAGTTCGCAGTTGTGGATGAATCAGCATCAATGCCTCTAGAAAAAAGATAAACTGGGTTATCTTCAGATTTTACACGACGCTAATCTTGTATGTCACTGATTCGAATAGCGACAAATGTTTCTCATTTGTTTGGTGGCGTCTTTATCCAGTTTAATGTTATCGTCGAATCACAAAAGTAATGGTACTTATCAATTGGTAATTGATAAGAATTACTTACTTTTTGCATTAAATGCGTTAACAATAGAGCCACGCGTAATTCTAGCCTTGGTAATGTAAGTCGCTTTAAAAGTGCTACTAAAAATCGTACTTAAAACTGTTGACAAAATACATTCTTGTAATTCACAGTTAATTCATACTTAAAGTCATTCGATTTGAAAAGCTTTAAATAACTCTCAAAAGCCTTATTCTTCAGAAAAAGCTCGCACACTTAAAATCAATTTCGACAAGTAATTTTCAATACATAAGCGTACTACTTAATAATGGCCATACGTAAAGACGTTAGTAATGCAGAATTTCTTTGTAAAAAACACATCAAAGGAACGTATTTTATGTTCAGAAGCTTGACAGAATATGTATCACTTGGCAAATCTCAGATTCGAAAATCTAGACATGCGCACTTATATACATACAAGAAAATACATCACGCGTGCCGTAGCCAAAATGGAGGAAGAAATATAAACATCTCAAACCAATAAAGAAAAACCTAATAATGATGAAAAGTTCATGAGAGAGGTAATTAAATAAACGAGATTGAAAACTTATCTATAAATAACTCAAACTAGCTAGATAATAGGCAACCTAATAAAACAAAACTTTATAAGACATGCAAAAACGTACATGAAATTAGGCATCGATACGTAACTCACAAAATGACAACAATAATTACGATAGCATATGAGCACAAAAGAAAAATTGTTACGTTTAACAACAACCATGAGACAAGAATATTATGTATATTAGATTCTTCATAGTAAGCAATTAATTTTAGGTTGTGTATTATAAATTAATCAAAAAAATAAATAAAACCGCTTACCGCGTCAATGTTCGTATTCTATATACGTATTTAGATAACTAAATTGACATCATCATCAGCAGATGAGACTGTAAAATTAAAATTAAACCGGAGAAAGGTAAATGAATATTTGCGATTGACAACTCAATGTATGTCTCAAAATATTGTCTAATTCGAAGGTAAATTCTATGAGCAGAAACAAAGAACAGCAATGGGCAATTGTCTTTCTCCCTATATAACAGGGTTATTCAAGAGTAACTTTGAAGTTGAATTTAAACATACCGCTAAATATTTTCCAAGCAATTAAATTAAAAATTCCCGACGATAAATTCACGATAGAAGAAGAAAACAATGACACCTCACCTTTCTTAGATACCATAGTAATTAGAAATAATCATAAAATAGTAATTAGAAATAATCATAAAATAGTAATTAGAAATAACCATGAAATAGAAATTAGAAATAATCATGAAATAGATATTAATATTTTCCGAAAAAAAACTAATGATAATAGGTTTATCACGGCAGATTCACAGCATGCAGAAAAGATGGCTTCTTTCAATTTTCTTGTCAATTGTTTAGTTAATTCCTCATTAACAAAAGTGAGATAAGAAATAGGATTAATCTTATTTAAGAACATTGCGAATTACATTGGGTTTGATTCACAAATAATCATTTGTTAATATTAGAAAAGCTATCTTAGGAAGGCAATCTATGAATACCATTTGTTTATCATCTCAAAATAATCAAGACATGCAATTTATATGCTCACCGCTTAACCCAATGAAAATAAATTTAAATAGCGTTTTTAAAGAGCGCGAATTTCAAATTATATTGTATTACAGTCCAAGAAGTCTGTTAAATACCTGTTAGGAAATGCGAAAGATAAAGTCGAGTTAAATCAGAAATCGAGGACTAACGAAATAAAATACTGAGATATAGTAAACAATACATCGATAAAATTTGCACTCGATTGAAATCCAGTACATAAAAAATATTGTTCACATCAAGTTTAATCGGCCTAAGAAATCCAGTTTAGCGAAACACGTGCAAGGAATTAATAAAAGTGTAACGGCGGATTGTCTATATTTAATCAAAAATATAAATAATTACTGTGAATTGGACAGTTACAATAGGATATTTGTTGTAAAAAATAAAAACCATATGTTAAACATAGATAAAGGTCCGATAACGTATTCTTGCTTCTTTGAGTTTCTGAAAGACACAACCGTTAAAAAAGGTCCAAAAGTGGAAGCAGGGGTGTACTTTAGTACAAGTGTTGGTTTTAAGACTAGGAAACATTAAATTGTGTGTGTAATATATTCAGTGTACATTTGATAGTTAGCGAGTAAAGTTTGTGTGCAATTATTCTGCGCGAGTACTACCGCGGATAGTTGTTGAAATACGTATACAGAATACGAACATTGATGTGGTAAGGAGTTTTATTAATCTTTTTTGATCAATTTAATTAACCACAGTCTCTATTAAATTTAACATAATAAAAATGGATGAAGACACTTAGAGGAGCTAAAAAAGCATAATTAATATAGGTAGCAATACTGAGATCAATAGATACAAAAATAACACGGGGATTAAACTGTTACACAAATACGTTTAAGTGAAAGAGATTGAACAGAACTATGATTAACAAAAGGGACAAATTATTAAATGCAGAGGAACTTATCTTACCCTAGATTACTAATATTAAACAGTATCTACATTTGTTGAATTTGATGAAGCCTGTGGTTTGGTTGATTAACCTAATCACTAAGGTTGGTATATAACCCCTTTCCACATTGACTTTTTGGAGCGAAAACAAATAATGGTTTTGATTCGAAAATAATCACTGGATTAATTAGAAAGGCTAACATAAGAAAAACAATCCGTGACAATACATGTTTTTCACCACAGAGCAATCGGGAATAGCAGTTTGTTAGTTTACCTTATCATCGTATGACAAAAAATCTAAATAGTATTTTTAAAGAGCGCGGTTTTCAAGTTTGTTTTCGCTCCAATAATTCAATTAAAACCCTTTTAGGAAATGCGAAAGACAAAATCGAAGAAAATAAAAAGTCGGGAATCTACCGTATTAAATGTTTGGATTGCAGTAAACAATGCATCGGCCAAACTAAAAGATCGATCGAAACCCGGTATAAAGAACACCTTTCGCACATAAAATTCAATCGACCAGAAAAATCCGGTATAGCAACGCATCTATTAGAAAATAACCACAGTGTTAATATGGATTGTTTACATTTGATAAAGAACGTGTATAATTATCGAGAATTAGACAAATATGAAAGCATACACATTTTAAAGAAAAAAAGCCATGTGGTGAATAATATTGACACCTGACCTTTTTCGGTCTGCTTAATATCAGAGAAGGAGGAACACTATAATAAATCACATGCAGGTACTTATCGGTCGTGTCCGTATTCCTTTTTTTCAATGTCGTCATCCTAGTTTAAGTAAAACAATTATTAAAATTTTGTGAAACAAACACACAGTGTATATCTTGGTTCTCAGCGGTGAAGATCGCGTATGGAGTTTGTTTTCGTACAGGTGTTTTTCGCTGTGTTTTGCCAGGTGCGACACTTTGCAATTGTCTGCTGATGATGACAACTTAGTTGTCGAAATGCGCATACAGAATTATAAAAGTTAATGTGGAAAGGGGTTATATACCAACCTTAGTGATTAAGTATCTACATTATAGTAATGTTAATATGTCTGTTTGGAAAATAAGAACGGAACAAGTACTATTAACTGCATTTATGCAAAAGAACAACTAATATCAATTTTAACTTTTTTTTTAACTGAAATTGCAAATAACTAGATTCTTTGAAATACAAAGTATTACACATTCTACGAAATTAAATTTCAATCAATCGAAAGGTAGGCAAGTACACTTTGCAATTGTCTGCATTTGATGATGACAACATTTTTTTTAGATCCATGATCCATCGGTGAAAAACTTCTGTGGTTTCTGGTCGAAAAACTGAATCAAGTAGTTTTCACAGGCTTCTTTTGAAACCAACTTAATTCCATTGAGAGAGTTCTGCAGAGATCGAAACAGATGATAGTCAGAGGGTGCTATATCCGGACTGTAAGGTGGGTGCATCAAAACTTCCCAACCAAACTCTCTCAATTTTTGACGGGTCATCAAAGAAGTGTGTGGTCGGGCGTTGTCATGATGGAAGACAACACCTTTCCTATTAATCAATTCGGGCCGTTTTCTTTCAATCGCCTGGCGTAATCTCTCTAGTTGTGCACAGTAGAGTTGAGAATCAATCGTCTGACCAGTTGGAAGTAGCTCGTAGTGGACGATTCCCCTCCAGTCCCACCATACACACAGCATCACTTTTTTTGGCGTCAATGTTGGTTTAGCGAACGCTTGTGACGGCTCACCATCCTTTATCCACGATCTTTTACGCTTCCGATTATCGTACGTAATCCATTTTTCATCTCCGGTTATTAAACGTTTCAGAAACGGCTCGATTTCATTCCGTTTCAGCAGCGCATCGCAGATGTTAATTCGGTCCATCATGTTTTTCACGCTCAACTCATGAGGAACCCATACGTCAAGCTTTTTTTGTAACCAGCTTTGTGTAAATGGTTCAAAACAGTTTTGTGGTCAGTGCCTAGCTCCATGCCAATATCGACACTGCTGATATGCTTATCTTGTTGGACTTTTTCAAGAATTTCATCAGATTTTTCAGTGATTGGACGACCGGAGCGTGACTCATCTTTCACATTGAAATTTCCAGAACGAAAGCGAGCGAACCATTTCCGCGCAACAGATTTCGATAAAGTACCTTCACCGTACACAGCACAAATTTTATCACAAGCCTGCGCAGCGTTCTTCCCCTTATCATAATAATATTGCAGAATATAGCGAAATTTCTCATTATTCTTCTCCATTTTCAAGTGCGAATAACTTTCCAACCACTGCACCGATTACAATGTTTCTACGCTCAAACTAACGTTCGGAAGGTCAACTAAAAAACGAGCCGTCGGTGGTGTCGCTGTGACTTGTTGTTCTTTAGTTATCGGCAACCAATGTGTATCGGGAAAAACGCCACGAACTTTTTCCCAGACCCAATATAATTTATTTTTATTTATTTATACTGATTGTAATATAATTATTATATAGAGGTCAATATTCTTTTTCATTCTTTTTCCTAATAACAAAATAAATTAGAATACAATATTGTTTGCTGGTAAAATATATACACACATAATTAATTCTAAAGATCATTAGGTCAATAGAAAATGTCAAAGTACGAATTCTAGCATCCATAAAAGAATTTCTTTTTTATATAATAGCTGGGTCCTCTTTTTCATGACACTAGTATACAAAACTTCAACGGAAGGTAAGGTAAAGTTATTTTTTATTGTTAACGACGATGATTAATAACAAAAAGAGCACAATAGCTAACATAATTTATAATCTTTGTCATATGCAAACTCAACGAATAATTTCGTATTCATGTTAACTTAGATATAATTAAAATCCGAACTTTACTCATTACCATGAAGATATGTACTAATCATTTGATTATCCCAAAATGCCCGATGTTAACGACTTTATACACTAACCGAATGTACAAATTTATTGTAGGAAAATGTATGTAGAACACATAGGCCCTAGTACATTAGAAACAGAGAACAAATTATTCTTGTCGAGTGGTTGTGCTTGTCAGCTTGATCAACTAAAATCCCTTCATGCGTAATTGTAATTATTTTAGTCATTTATGCATTTGCGTATTTCAGCTTAACCTATTATTATTAATAGCCTTTGATACTAATTATAAGATCACAGTATTCAAATGATTTTACAAGTTCTATTGGTATATTATATTATGATGTAACTTAAGGTATATTTTTATGTATTTAAATGAGTTAAAATCCTTAGCTGCCAATTATCGCTAATTTATTAGAATTATAAAGATGTTTAGAACATCAACACTTTATAGTTGCAAAATATACGTCATATAAAATTTGCAAACATTGTTGGAATTATTAAATTTTGGTAATTTTCGATATATTAATAAGCAACAAATAATAAAAGTTTGAAAGGAAAAAACAAATATCTTCTTCTGTTTTTTCAATACGCTGGCTCTCCTCAACTATTTATGCACTCTTTGGCGCATCGATTTGCTCCAAATAGATGTCTAACCTCTTCTTAAATCGCTAAAGCATTCTGAAGGAGATTCCAGGGTATGTGATGGTTGAGCTTAATTGCTTAATCTTCTACCTCATACGTGTTTTATTAGGCAAACATTAGGAGACTAGCTAGGCCATGTTAAAGGATAAACATAAAAAAGCTTAAGGCAAACCTCGTCTATTTATTCTCAGTAAATTTAGACAGTCAGAGTACTTATGCTGAACACTAGAAGAATCTACTCCTATAGGTAATGGCGCTTCACATCATAACTTTAGCAGTTTGGTGAACAGATTTTGCAACAGAAAATTGAAGAAGGGCTCGTCTCTACGTCTCTGAAAATCGTTATCAATCCTTGGACAAAGTCAAGATTTGTCGATGAAAATGATACATCACTCAATATCCCGTTCAAACTTTTCCCTCCACTATTATAAACATTAGTTTATTGTTCAATAGTGAGTCATCGCGCCTGTCAAAAGATCTTATTTCACAGTAGATTATTACTGGGCGAACTTCATCGCCAAACTAACCATTAGTAAATTAAATATTAGTTGAAAATCGATCTCGCTAAACCAACTGTCTAAAGCGACAGTCTTAACAAAAAGTTGATTTCATTTGAGCGCCACTACCTCTTTTTCGACGTTTTGACCATTCTTAAAGTGATATAAATTTATACGACTGGTAATTTTAGTGAATAGCAAACCAGATTTTTTTTAGACTAATAGCCAAATCTCAGATATTTCCTTAATTGACGATAATTTCTATGTACTTGGACTCTAGGCATAATAACTTGATAAAGTTAATTACCAATAGAAAAAAATCGTAGAAATTACTGTAAAAACGCTTAATGAAAATGTAACAAATTCTTAAAATGTCTGCCACATTTCTGCAAAATTTACCAAATAATTATTATAATAATAACTAGTAGTGATAATAATAATAATTAACATGACCGTCCAGCAAATATAAGTAAATCACCAGATAAAATATACTATAAAGGTATAAGGCAATTTTGATGGAGCCTGTGGTTGATTAACTTAATCACACAGTGTGCGTTTTGGCTTTCAACGGTACAGATATTGTGCGGATTTGCTTTCGTACGGGTATTTTGCCGTAGTTTTCTAGGTGCAACACTGCTTAATTATCTGCTGATGATGACAATTTAGTTGTCGAAATAAGTATACAGAATACGAAAATTAATGTGGAAAGAGGTTATATATCAACCTTCAGTGACTAAAATATATGTCTATATAGAGGTACAGATTATTACATAATAAATATGTAGATAGGTAGTTACATTTTGAAAAATTAGAATAGAAATTACATGTATTTAATAATTTTTTAATAATAAAAATAATGTGCGAAAACATTTGTTTGTTCTATTTATATACCACAATATTAATAACTGTGATTTGGATATTTTTACACTTTAAATTTTTTGAAAAAATTATATCAAAACTTAAGACTGGTCTGTTTGCACATTAACTATATTCAATGTTCTTTTAATTTAATTGATTTTTAGTTTTTTATATACGGAATAGTAAATAACGAAAGACAATTAGCAAACGATTATCATTAATATGCCAGATGTTCTATTACCCTACATAAATATATACATACGTATAAGGATAGGAGTTTTCACAGTCCACGCATTTCTTTAATGAAATACTTTATAGACTTGATCACTGAAGGTTGATATATAACCCCTTGCCTCATTAATTTTCGTATTCTGTATACGTATTTCGACAACTAAGTTGTCATTATCACCAGATAATTAAAAAGTGTCACACCTGGAAAACTACGGCGAAAAGTACCCGTACGAAAACAAACTCCGTAAGCGATCCGTACCGTTGAGAACCAGAATAATACTTTATAGACATCAATACTTCAATGTATAATATTGACATCCGAGTCAACTAAAAGTGAAATATTTCAATCGGGACAATTGTATATGCAATTTGATTCTTTTATGCATGGCTTATGCAAAGCTCAAAGCAAAGTTTGGGTCTTTGATGATGAGGATACACCCGTAGTTGTCAGGAAATCCCGATCTGTAAAGAAGAGAATGATAGCTGTATTTTTTAAATCGATTGGAATTGTGGAACGTGTCGTTTTGGACACACAGAAGACAGACACAGCTAAGTGGTATACTGAACAGTATCTGCTTAAAGTCATTGGAACTATGAAGAACCTGCGGCCAAAGTCAACAATGGACACCTTGTTCCTCCATCACGATATTGTTCCAGGTCACCGAATATTTGACCACGATAGGATTGAAACTTCTCAAGCACCCTCCCTACAGTCCAGATCTTGCTCCCTGCGACTTTGCACTGGCGCTTTGCTTTGATGAGGACCGTCTACGGGCTTGAGACAAGGGGTGTGCTCTATTCCCTAGTGAAGCTTGGTAGAACTGGTATAAAGATTGGCTTCGGAGGATGGAGAGGTGTACTGAGGGTAGAGGAAATTACTGAATGAACAAATCTGTATTGCAAAACTTTCCTAGTACTCTTTGTAGAGTATTGAAAACTAAAATTATTTGAGTCTTTATGCAACAGACCGATACACCTGACAATAGTTGCGTTTAAGATATATATATATATATATATATATATATATATATATATATATATATGTATATATATTTAATCACTATATTTGATATATATATATCTTAACCTCTTTCCACATTAACTTTTGTAATTCTGTATACGCATTTCGACAACTAAGTTGTCATCATCAGCAGATAATTAAAAAGTGTCGCACCTGGTAAACTACGTCGAAAAATACCCGTACGAAAACGAACTCCGTACGCGATCCGTACCGTTGAGAACCAAAATGTACACTATATATTCGTTTCACAAGATTTTTAAAAATTGTTTTACTTAAACTAGGATGAATGACATTAAAAAAGAAACACGGACACGACCGATAAGTACCTGCATGTGATTTATTTCAGTGTTTCTCTTTTTCTGACATTAAGCAGACCTAAAAGGGACGTCTTGTTCTGACCCCGTCGGTGTTCAAAACATGGCTTTTATTCTTCAAAATGTACATACTTTCATACGTATCTAATTCGCGATAATTATACACGTTCTTAATCAATTGCAAATAATCGGCGTTAACACTATGATTACAATCCAACACATGTCTTGCTAGACTCGATTTTTCCGGCCGGTTGAATTTTATATGCGCGATATGTTCTTTATACCGGGTTTCTATCGATTGTTTTGTTTGGCCGATGTATTGTTTACTATAATCTAAATATTTAATGCTATATATTCCCGATTTCTTGTTATCCTCGACTTTGTCTTTTACATTTCCTAAAAGAGATTTTGTTGAGTTAGTGGACCGATAAGTAACTTGAAAACCGCGCTCTTTAAAAACACTATTTAAATTTTTCGTCAAACGGTGGAAAGGTAAACAAACTGCTTGTCCCGATTACTTTGAGGAAACAGACATGTGGTATCCCGGATTTTCTTTCTTATGTTGGCCTTCCTAATTAAATCATTGATTATCGCCGAATCAAAACAATTGTATCTCGCGATATTCTTGATAAGTTCAATTCTTTTTCGTATATTATTTTTGCCAGTGGGAAATTAAGCAAGCGATAGTAGAGGGACTCAGCCGATTCTAGAATCTCATTGACCTTGACCACAATGCATGTTGGAACTGTCAAGGTCAACGAGGAGGTTCTAGAATCGGCTGAGCCCGAGGAGGTTTCAATGTCGAGGTCGTTCCAATGTCAAGGTCACTTCAAAGTCACGGTCCTTTCAATGTCAAGGTCACTCCAAAGTCGCGGTCACTTCAATGTCAGGTCGTTTCAATGTCAAGGTCACTTCAAAGTCACGATCGTTTCAATGTCAAAGTCAATTCAAAGTCACGGTCGTTTCAATGTCAAGGTCACTTCAATGTCAAAGGCGCTTCGAGGTCGAGGTCGTTTCAATGTCAAGGTCATTTCAAGGTCGAGGTCTATTCAATGTCAAGGTCGTTTCTATGTCTAAATTAAGGTAGTCGCTTTTCGATAAGAAGTTTATAAACCGGTGCTGGTTTTATTTCTGTAACAGTTTAAGTTAGTAATACAAGTGAAAATGGGTGCTGTATTAAGAAAGGAACATAATTTCGAATTATTAGATAGAATTTACGCTTTAGAAATGATTGGAATAGAGGATAGTGATGATGATGATGGTGATGTTCTGGAACTTAATATGGTAGAAAGCATTATTCATATGGAAGATAATACAGAATATGAAGAAGAAAGTAATGATGATGTAGGAGAAATGATCGAAAAAGTGGATGATGAAGATGTAGAACCGGAGGGGAATAAAACGGAATATGAAGATGTAATAGAAATGATTCTAGAAGACATTTATAATGACATTGACTTTGATGCCGAAACAATTGTATTAACAACAGAAGATTATGTTAATGATTTGGAGTAGTATTAATTTATTAAATGTATATAT